>CM067361.1:9849343-9974343 GCA_034401795.1 Chaetoderma sp. LZ-2023a | reverse complement strand
GCTGGAATCTATTTAAACCCTGAACACTGTAGTTGTAGAATGTCAATTTCAAGGAAACTATGCAAGTAAGTTGTTGAATATTTTGAAAAAATGACGTTGACTGGGAGCTGTTCCTGCCACCGGCAGCAACAGCTTGCAATCAGATTAGTTTCAAAATATTCAGCAGAATGTTTACTAGATTGTGAATTCACTAAAGACATATAATTCATACACGGTCATTGACGACGAACTGGCACTAGGATATAGCTCAGTCATCATCGGAATGTAATTTTTACCTTTTTATCTCCGACCGCCCCCCCCCCACCCCCACCTCTTCCAGACCGGGAAGGGGTTGGGGTGAAATAGCGATCAACATGTCCGTCCATTCGTCCGTCCGTCCCCCCCCCCCACCTCTTCCAGACCGGGGTGAGGGTGGGGTGAAATAGCGATCAACATGTCCGTCCATTCGTCTGTCCACGCCTTGTCAATGCAACTCCTAATACAGTTTAGTTACAATTATTTTGAAATGGTAAATCTAGTCATTACCATCTGAAGATGTGCATGCGCTTTTTTCGCGGCCCAAAAATTATTCATTACAGAGTTATCACCCTTTTAATACCTTTGAACCGATATATAAACTGCAATACCAATCATTTCTTGTCAAGATAACTCCTCCTAAAATTCAGCTGTGATTCTTTTGAAACTTGGAAAGGGTTCTCATTATCACTTGAAGATGTGCATGTGCTATCTGTATTCCTGTACATCCATGCGTCTGTATAGAATGTATGTATGTCAGTCTGTCGGCCCATCCATCTCTGACAATCATTTCTTGTCAACGCAACACATACAGTTTAATTGCAATTGTTGTGAAATTTGGTATATGTTACCGTTAACAACTGAAGATGTGCATGTATGTCTATCCGTTTGTTCGGAATGTCTGTTTGTATGTACGTCCATCCATCTCGTCAAAATATCTGTCCACCTGTCTGTCTATTTATCTCTGCAAATCACTTATTGCCAACACAACTACTCCTACAGTCTGCTTATTTACCACCTGAAGTATTTTATTCTAATATGGCTATGATGAACGAAGATTTATGCAGATATCTTATAGACCTATGCATTGGCTGTTTACACATATCGGTACAGTCCTATCCAAATGCACCTAGTATTGTGTAGTTCCTCACTTCAGCACACAGCCGTTTATATCCACTAATACAAACGGTCTTTATATGTCGAGCTATGAGTAGGTTTTAAAAAACTTCATACTTTTCCATGTCTCTACTAAGTATGATCCTGTCATCACCCGTCGTCACCTGTCGTTACCTGTTATCACCTGTCGTCACCGTCACCTGTCATCACTTGTCGTCACCTGTCATCACCTACCATAATCTGCCATCACCTGCCTTCACCTGTCATCACTTGTCGTCACCTGTCATCACCTACCATCACCTGTCGTCACCTTTCGTCACCTGTCATCACCTGTCATCGCCTGCCATCAACTGTCATCACCTGTCGTCACCTGTCATCACCTGTCACCACCTGTCACCACCTGTCACCACCTGTCACCACCTGTCACCACCTGTCACCACCTGTCATCACCTGTTATCACCTGTCACCACCTGTCATCACCTGTCACCACCTGTCATCACATGTCATCACCTGTCACCACCTGGCATCACCTGTCATCACCTGTTATCACCTGTCACCACCTGTCACCACCTGTCATCACCTGTCACCACCTGTCATCACCTGTCACCACCTGTCGTCACCTGTCGTCACCTGTCATCACCTGTCGTCACCTGTCACCACCTGTCGTCACCTGTCACCACCTGTCATCACTTGTCACCACCTGTCATCACCTGTCGCCACCTGTCACCACCTGTCGTCACCTGTCACCACCTGTCATCATCTGTCACCACCTGTCATCACCTGTCACCACCTGCCATCACCTGTCACCACCTGTCGTCACCTGTCACCACCTGTCATCACCTGTCGTCACCTGTCATCACCTCTCGTCACCTGTCACCACCTGTCGTCACCTGTCACCACCTGTCATCACCTGTCACCACCTGTCACCACCTGTCGTCACCTGTCACCACCTGTCATCACCTGTCACCACCTGTCACCACCTGTCACCACCTGTCGTCACCTGTCATCACCTGTCACCACCTGTCACCACCTGTCACCACCTGTCATCACCTGTCATCACCTGTCACCACCTGTCACCACCTGTCGTCACCTGTCGCCACCTGTCACCACCTGTCGTCACCTGTCATCACCTGTCACCACCTGTCACCACCTGTCATCACCTGTCATCACCTGTCACCACCTGTCGTCACCTGTCATCACCTGTCGTCACCTGTCATCACCTGTCGTCACCTGTCATCACCTGTCACCACCTGTCATCACCTGTCATCACCTGTCACCACCTGTCGTCACCTGTCATCACCTGTCGTCACCTGTCATCACCTGTCATCACCTATCACCACCTGTCATCACCTGTCATCACATGTCATCACCTGTCATCACCTGTCACCACCTGTCATCACCTGTCACCACCTGTCATCACCTGTCACCACCTGTCGTCACCTGGCATCACCTGTCGTCACCTGTCACCACCTGTCACCACCTGTCATCACCTGTCGCCACCTGTCGTCACCTGTCATCACCTGTCACCACCTGTCATCACCTGTCACCACCTGTCATCACCTGTCATCACCTGTCACCACCTGTCATCACCTGTCATCACCTGTCACCACCTGTCGTCACCTGTCATCACCAGTTCATGGATTTAAAATAACCCTATCATGCCGAAGCCGGCCAAAACCGGCTGGTGTAGTGGTCTTGAGGACTGTCCATTTGCAGGCCAAGAGAAGACGATTTTTGAAAATTTACCACATCAATGACTGGATCGGTAACCGAGCCAGCCATTCCAGTGGTGAAATTTCAAAAATACTCTTCTCTTGGCCTGCAAATGGACATTCCATAAGGAAATATTTATATTTTCTTGACAAAATGTGTAACACTATTATTGTGATATTATCGGCATATACATAATTTCCACAGAGAGAGAGAGAGAGAGAGAGAGAGAGAGAGAGAGAGAGAGAGAGAGAGAGAGAGAGAGAGACATGAAAATGAGTAATCATATATTGTATAGACTTGAAATTAAAGAACCTATAAGGGCTTAACTCCATTATTTTGATTATAGATTTTTCAAATATACATTGTGACAAAATATTCGAAAGCGTGTTTATTAAATAGCAAACAATTACAAAGACATACAATTCATACAACGTGTTGGACTGTTTGAGATTGTATGACGGTCTATATGGAACCCTTTGTGACGTAATGATTGTGACGTCCTCATACACGCGCTGAGCCGATTATGACATGATACGAGGTCAGATGATGGATGGATACTCTGGAAAGGTGAATTGATCGGAACTGATTGCGTACATTCCAGATATTTTACTTTTATGTTTTACTTACCTGAGTAACGGTTTCAAACATAGGTATGAGAACGAATTTGATGAAGCCGATTTGAGCTGTGGGCTTGGTGACCTTGTCTCTGTCCATAAATGGCGCCACAGGAAGACCCTCTAATTTCTCACGGTCCGACTTTAGACAGAAATAAAACACAAATAAATTTGTTTAGTTGAATACAATTTGTCATTAATTCTAAATTATCTTCAGAGGCTTATACCAAAAGAGATTCCATTTTTTTTGCAGTAAGAATTACCTTTTTAAGACTAACGTAGGCCTATTAATGCTTAACGCATGCGCACTTGTATATATAAAATAAACAAGAAGCCCAAGGGCCTGTGGCGATCACCTGAACCATTAGCATTTGAAGCATTTGTGTTTAAATAGATATGATGAATAATTTTCAGAAAATCCTTGATAGAGTCACTCTAGCCAAATTTGGTTGAAATATGTCAGGCAAATAAGGAGACGCAGCGTTTTGACAATTTCTGGTCAATTTTTCATAAAATCTCAGATTGTCACGCAAAAAATTGATGAATCAAAATTCTGAATGGAAATTTTAGAGCCTATGGCCATAGGATCATTTCAGCCTTATTTGGTTAAAACCGGTCAAGATGGTAAGAAGAAGAAGCAATTTGACAATTTCCAGTACATCTAAAATAAAATCTAACATTTTCACACAAAAAATTGATGAATCAAAAATGCGAATGGCAGCTCTGGAGCCTACGACCATAGTGTCCTTCCAGCAAAATTTGGTTGAAATCGGCCTAGTGGTTAATGAGGAGTAGTGTTTTAAAGCAAAGGTTGACGGACGACAGACGGAAGGACGACGGAGGACGACGGACGGGCGCCATGGCATAAACTCACATGGCTCTTCGGGCCAGGTGAGCTAACAAGAGGCTCAATGATATTGTCGCTCAGCTGCCTGTGAATTAACCCTTTAACGCTCATATCAGCCAAAAACGGCTTCTGCAGTGGTCTTGAGAAATGTCCTTTTGCAGACCAAGAGAAGACTCTTGACTGATGCTCATTGAAAGGTGGCCTACTTTTCATACATGACACACCTGTAGCGCAAGCTCGGTTACGGCATACTAAAAACTCTGGAAACTACAACACAGATAAGAATTTTCTATAATATTAAGTGAACCATGAAAAGTAGATTACGATGACCTGCTTTCGGTAGCCTATAGCCCTATTCGACTGGGAGAAAACTTAGAGCACATTGGCTCCATAGAGCATATTTTTAATTCGACTGGTATTTCCCGGTAAAAAAATAGAGCACGAAACAAGCCGGAGCCCAAACGTGTGGCATGTTTCATGAAGTAGGTCACGTGATGAAAAATATGAAAACGCGGGACTTGGGGAGCTGAATTCTGCTATTTCACCATTCACTATGCCTGCCAACAGCGCTGAAAGGCGGATTTTATTTTCAAGATTGTAAAATGTAGGCGATATCGTGTTTCTGGCCGTTCTATGTTGATAGGTGTTCTTTTCATTCGAGTGGTCCGTTTGCGCAGTAGTGAGGTACCTTAGCGACAAAAATCGAGCATAGCGTTACATGCTGGACAAAAGCACCAAACTTTCATGGTGTGTACTTAAACATATCTATATTGATTTTTTCAATGGATCCAAAAATATATATATCCACTATTCTCTGGATTACGCAATATTTTCAAAATGGCCGCCATAATTCAATATATGGCACAAAACGGTAGAGTTCAAGAACCTTTTAACTATGTTGACACAACAAATTCAAAGCAGAATACATTTATAATCCGTGTACACATACATGCTTGATTGTATGGCATATCATTCCTTATTTTAACAGCACTATTCACTAAATAGAGTAAAACCTGTCTATTAAAATCACTTGTGTTGGGGCTAGAAGATGGTGGCTCTTTATGATGGATTGCCGCCAGATCACCCAACTTAAAATGCCAGCATCATGTAGCCGCCAAAGCTTTTTCTTATAGCAACCGAAATGTAATAAACCATCATTTCTCTTTAAGAGTCGCCACATTGTGTTATCCCCTTAAAGTGTCCGTTATAGACAGGTTTTCATGGAAAGTGTTTAAAATTGCATTTGTCATCGTATACATAACTCGACTGATCATAGATTATTACAACTGTATGCAATGCATGTAGATGTAGATATACATAAATAAACATCCTGTAGACGGCTTGGATGCGCTTTGTACTATCCACTATGTCTAGCATAAGGACATTTACACAGTTGTCTACATGGAAAGCCATTCTTTGCACGACTACATATGAAATATCTGGTTGCCCTTTCTGTGTGTGTGCACCTGAGCAGCAGTTCATTACAGACTTCTGCAGCACAAAGTATTATAATGGAAACCAATCTCCTTCTTTGCCTCTTTCAGTGACTAATCTTTCTTTTATTCGGTTTGTAGTGGCAGGTGGGGAAGGTGCTTACGATGCTACGATTGTGTATAAATCTGAAAGATCTGGACTTCCAGAAGCCATTGTGAAAGGTGTAGGGCACTGTGTGATCAGCACTTGCTCGTATTCTGTACAGAACTGAACGATACCGATAGCTCTACCACAGAATGAGACCTGTGCAGCAGTGGAGGATGGATTGTGATCTATGTTGTCTAATGTACTGAATGAGTAAAGTTGCTTTCGAAGGAGTCGATCTACAACAATTTGCTTACAAATGGAGTTAGCAAATGAAATCTCGATATTATGAACACGGCATTACGAAATGTGTATACCAACCTCTGCCAAACAAACCATAAGATATCGATTTCTTGTTTTTGGGTCTACTTTTGAGCCCCGTGTATACGATCATTCGCTGCACCCATATGAAGTCTGTACAGCTGCGTCCTCAGTTAAAGACCCTCTGGATGGCTCAAGGGAATCTGCCAATATTTTCTAGGACGGGGCACGGTGCCACATTGGACAAAATCTTCCAGATACTTTTAAAGAAAACTGTAGGCCACAGGTTTGCTTGTGGTCCAGAATGCTTCTTCGGTTTAGGCAGTTCGACAAGGGTACAGCGTAGGAGAAGTTATCACCTGCATACTTAAGGAGGCCATTGCTGATGCGGTCGGGTTCAAATGCACGTCCATTTCTCAGGGCCCTAAGTGCCTTTTCAATCTCAGTTTGTAGTGGCCTAGAATCACCCTACAAATGTCGTCCGGATCCGTGAACTGGTTCTTAAGCTATTCTACTTTTCACTGGTCGGTCCCGACGAAATTACCTTCAGAGTTATGCACGGAAACCAATGGTGGTGGATGTGGAACTGTAGTATGGCATTGCATTCTCGGCGTAGCTTTGTATGATTCTTGCTCTGACCACTTTCATAGATGATAAGCCGTAGTGCCTTCAGTTGTTCGGACAGCTGTACAATGAGTGAGTCTGTAGTGTAGCGCACAGCTCTGGTGTTATTCTTGACAACTCCTTTTACATGGGTCACTGATATAGCAATGCATTTAAGTACTGTTGATAAAGCCTTGTTTGAGTTTGAGTTCATGTCAATTGTTGCTGTCTGTTCCTCGTGGGTCTTCTTGAATGGCATTTGAGTGGTGGTGTAATTGACGAATTTCTCATATTCAAAGTTGACATTGTCATGTTAGTTGCTATAGTGATTATGCAGCAGCAGACAAATGGGCTTCATATGAAGGCGGGTGACGGAGGTTGGCTTATGGTCAGAGTTGATGTCTGTGATTCCATATGAACGACAGTCTGACATAGTGGCTTTGCACTGATCTTACACATCACATAATCCATTTGTTTGAAGACAACTGTTGTGGGCTTGGATCCTGTCTTCTACTTCTCCATGGTCTTTGATGTGTCCTGTTCATATTGTTTGGTGATGAAATGAGTGTTTGAAGGACATATTTGTGGCATCTCCGTTGCTCTTATGTTTGCCTATGGCGTATGACCCCAATCGTGCACATGGTGTGTCCTGCCTCCGTAGCAAATTTGCTTGCTTTGCCTATGTTGGAGTTGATGGTAGAACTCAGTTCGCTCAATTCGACATAGTAAAACTTGTTTAGGGTATGATCCTCTTAGACTTTTTCGGCAGTTGGACAATATGCATTCACAGTGTGGCACGTGGTGGCGGTACCAGTTTACAATGGCGTGGCCAAGTCAATGAATACAGCACGATCGCTGACGAATCTGAAATGTAGGATGTGATACAAGAGCCGCTACAAGATTACAAATCCCAGACTGCAGTATGTTGCCGGTGAGTGGATATGTTTGTTTCTTGAATGCATCCAACATCGGTGTTATAGTGTTCATGGTCTGATCTTGATGTTTCTCGCTTAAATGCGGTTGTCAGGCCACATACATCTCATGTTGTGATTGCAAACTCATGGGGAGATGATGACGACGGAGGATGTTGAATACAGTTTCTTTCTTAGACATGATCAGAGTTGTCTCTGATTGTGGTTGTTAGCTCGCAAACCTTGATGACGTCGTCAACAGTTTGAGTTTACCGAATGTGGGACTTTGATGGCCCGCTGCAAATTTCTGTATCTAGTTAGGCAATCAAAGGGGTACTTTGACTCAATGAGAACTAAGTCGCATGCGGACATTTTTGCAATCGTGGCTGTATCCTCCATCGATGTAGCTATATATGCCAATGACTGCTCTACATACATAGTAGAATAGAGTATCAGGTTCTGTTGTTTAGCGTCACAATAGAAATGCATGTTGATCTACGTCGCTAATGATGTCGACATTCTCTTTGATCTTCTTTGCTTGCTATTTGCACTGGTAGGATCCAGTGTAATTTTTGGGACTTCCGTATACGGCAAGAGTATCTTGTCTTCTGTGTGTGTGTGCGTGTGCGTGTGCGCGTGCGTGTGTTTGCGTGCGTGCGTGCGTGCGTGTGTCGTAAGAGGTTCCCCACCATCCGTTTACCACACTTTTACATACGTTCCAATCCATTATTTGAAATGAATTAGAAACAGAAATCCATATTTTTAATAATAAAGCATATGGGTTTATTTAAGGAATAAGTTTATATCACTTTTTGGGTTTATGCTTTAACATGACTTGCTCTTGATTACATCTCTTAAATATTCATCATATTGTGGCTCCAAAGACAGGTGGTCATTATAAGCAGGTTTCCCCGTATTTATGGATTGATATTACATTGTTGTTGCTTTATGAAAAGACGTTTGTGGTTACAGGACGCTGGCTATTTAAGACGTGTGGTATTATGACAATAAATACTAAATAGCTACCGTCTTCTAGACCCAAAAACAAGTGGTCTTACTAGACGATCCCAACACGAGCGAGGTGTGGATGGAGCTTAGCTAGAGATGGGCGGGACATAGCTAAAACCAGGAAGGTCCATTAGAGCCTGATGTTGCGAGCAGGACGTGTGTGCCACCTATGATTGCATACTTCTACTGTTTCCATTCCACGGTGAAGAACTATGCCAAAAGACTCTGAATTTCTCGTCTATCAAACATGCTTCATGGCTTAAAAAAATAATGACTTGATGAGACGCTGTGCTTGGTGTCCCTTCTGGCTCAACCGACCTCTTCAACTCCAGTATCAGACTTTGATACACCAATTTTGGTTGCGGTATACAAATAACTGTTGAAACAACTGTCAGAATAACAATTTCCTATAATGTTCAGCAAAGCATGAAAAGTACGCCACACAAACATATTTATAAAATGGTATACATCCATACATCACTTTCCCGAGATAATAAGGTTAACCCTATTCCAAGCGGGTACCGAAGCTCTTAATCAATGTTCAATCTTGATTCCATAGTTATCGTTATCATTTTGGGAAGCAGATCTCGCTTGTTTCGTATCCTGGATGTATGGCCCGTAATCGAACGTCTCTGGTTTGTTCATTGAAGCAAAATTATGCAATGCATGGTTTGGGCGACTATCATAAAACCTGCCTTGAGCGTCTATTGTCTTCACGTGGACCAGGCATGGGCTTACTAGTGGCTGCTAATTCAACATGGTGCTCAGGTTCTTCACTGGTGGACCATGGTGTATGTAGTAATCCTGGTGAAAGCTGCAGGATTTGATTTCCATTTCTCAAAGTCATTCATCTTGTCATTTGCCATGTCTTCAGATGCATGTCTGCCAGAGGAAATATGGCATAATTTACCATCATCAATAAATGGGTTGTTCCATGGTCGTATTTGGTGACTTGGGTTGGAACTGTTAAAATTCCAATGCCTTACCTGGTTAAAGTATTCTTCAAGGAGACAATCAACCCAGGGCTCAGAAACCTCCATTGGACGGACTTCGTTTGATATGTCACAGCATTTAATTAGAACCATTTTGAGCTATAATAATAATAATAATAATAATAATAATAATAATAATAATAATAATAATAATAATAATAATAATGTGGGTCAATAAAATACGTGACCAAAAAGAGAATATAATGCGAATGTAATTCATTCGGAGGTGTGAATGAAGCATGCTTTCATTTTGCAACATACAGCACTTCACATGACGTCAGAACCAAACAGAGCCCAACATACTTCCATCGTAAGACGTGTTGACAATTGATGACTCCAATCCGTGTCACTCAAGTATAGACGTCACAATTTAGGGAGTCACATATGGGTTGACGTCACAATCATAATTGATGAGCCAATATTCTGCCGTCAAGCCAGAGAAGTCAGCCAAGTGTACGAATTGTATGTCGTTGGTGCATTTACTATTTAATAAACATTCTGTTGAATATGTTGAAACCAATATGACTGGGCGCTGTTGCTTCCTCTTGCTGCCAGCACCCAGTCAAATTAGTTTCAAAATATTCGCCATGAAAATGGGATTATGTGAAGTCAGGTTTCCACCCCACCCACACCCACCCCGATACAGGATCAATATCAGGACATATTGGCCTCGTATTGGTACAGGACCAGTACAGTAACATTTGTGTCCAAATTTCTTATTTTCATACTACGCATTACCAGGACATGACAGGTGGTGCGTCATGCTATGGCGCCCATATTGGGACATGACAGGTGTCGCGTCATGCGATGGCCCAAATACTGGTGCATGACAGGTGCCATGTCACGCTATGGCCCAAATACTGGTGCATGACAGGTGCCATGTCATGATATGGCCCACATACTGGTGCATGACAGGTGCCATGTCACGATATGGCCCAAATACTGGTGCATGACAGGTGCTGTGTCATGCTATGGCCCAAATACTGGTGCATGACAGGGGCCTTGTCACGCTATGGCCCACATACTGGGGCATGACAGGTGCCATGTCACGCTATGATCCATTACCACCACATCATGAATGCTGTGTCACGCTGACCCATTACTGGCCTTAACTAGTGCCATGTCATGCTACGATCCATTACCAGTCTTAACGAGTGCGTCGTCATGCTACGATCCATTACCAGTCTTAACGATTGCGTCATCACACTACGATCCATTACCAGTCTTAACGAGTGCTTCGTCACGCTACAATCCATTACTGGTCTTAGCTAGTGCTGTGTCATGCTACAATCCATTACTGGTCTTAATGAGTGCTGTGTCACGCTACAATCCATTACTGGTCTTAACTAGTGCTGTGTCATGCTACGATCCATTACTGGTCTTAATGAGTGCTGCGTCACCCTACGATCCATTACCAGTTTTAGCGAGTGCTGTGTCACGCCACGATCCATTACCAGTGTTAACTAGTGCTTCGTCACACTACGATTCATTGCCAGTCTTAACTAGTGCTTCGTCACACTATGATCCATTACCAACCTTAACGAGTGCTGTGTCACGCTACGATCCCTTACCAGTCTTAACGAGTGCTTCATCACACTACGATCCATTACCAGTCTTAACTAGTGCTGTGTCACGCTATGATTCATTACCAGTCTTAACGAGTGCTTCATCACGCTACGATCCATTACTGGTCTTAACGAGTGCTGTGTCACACCACGATCCATCACTGGGCTTAACGAGAGCTGTGTCACGCTACTATCCATTACCAGTCTTAACTAGTGCTGTGTCATGCTATGATCCATTACTGGTCTTAACTAGTGCTGTGTCATGCTACTATTCATTACTGGTCTTCATGAGTGCTGTGTCTCGCTACTATCCATTACTGGTCTTAACTAGTGCTGTGTCACGCTATGATCCATTACCAGTCTTAGCGAGTGCTGTGTCACGCTACTATCCCTTGCCTCTCTTAACGAGTGCTGTGCCATGCTGCGATCCATTACTGGTCTTAACTAGTGCTGTGTCACGCTATGATCCATTACCAGTATTAACGAGTGCTGTGTCACGCTACGATCCATTACCAGTCTTACCGAGTGCTGTGTCATGCTATGACCAGTTACTGGTCTTAACTAGTGCTGTGCCATGCTACGATCCATTACTGGTCTTAACTAGTGCTGTGTCACGCTACGATCCATGATCAGTCCTAGCGAGTGCTGTGTCACACTATGATCTATTACCAGTCTTAACTAGTGCTGTGTGACGCTATGATCCATTACCAGTCTTAACTAGTGCTTCGTCACACTACGATCCATTGCCAGTCTTAACTAGTGCTTCGTCACACTACGATCTATTACCAGTCTTAACTAGTGCTCTGTGTCACGCTACGATCCATTACCAGTCTTAACGAGTGCTTCGTCACGCTATGATCCATTACTGGTCTGAACTAGTGCTTCATCACACTATGATCCATTACCAGTCTTAACGAGTGCTGTGTTACACTACGATCCATTACCAGTCTTAACGAGTGCTGTGCCACACTACGATCTATTACCAGTCCTAATGAGTGCCGTGTCACGCTATGATCCATTACCCGTCTTAACGAGTGCTTCATCATGCTACGATCCTTTGCCAGTCTTAACGAGTGCTGTGTCACATTACGATCCATTACCAATCTTAACTGGTGCTGTGTCACACTACGATCCATTACCAGTCTTAACTAGTGCTTCGTCACGCTACGATCCATTACCAGTCTTAACGAGTGCTGTATCACGCTATGATCCTTTACCGGCCTTAACTAGTGCTGTGTCACGCTATGACCAGTTACTGGTCTTAACTAGTGCTGTGCCATGCTATGATCCATTACCAGTCTTAACTAGTGCTGTGTCATGCTATGATCCATGTTATGCTATGAAATTCTAACCTGGAAGTTGGTTTTGTGTCAAACCATTGTCTGATTGTCAGTATAATGATTAAATGCCAGCTATCATTGTTTTCAATCGATTGTGATCCTTGGTTATTTGGTAGGTGGTGTGTTAGGTCGCTTCTGCTGCCATTTCCTCTCCTTGGCCGCGGTCCACGTGAAGCGAGTGGAGAGAATTCAGTTGACGATGCTAAAGCAACTAACCTATTGCTGCCATATTCCCTTTGCGATGGGGTGGCATCCTCTGACAGTGAGATGGAAGATGGGGGGGGGGAGGTGCCAAAATGATTAATCTTGAAATAAATGGACATGCACACGGGTGGGAGCAGTGGGGAACAATCGATCGCCCGACCGACCGACCAAACAACCAGCCAATCAATCAATCAATCAATCGATCAATCAATCAATCAATCAAGTAATTACCTGGAGATAAACAGTCAGACAAACAAACAAACAAACAGTTAATCACTCACTCACTCACTCACTCACTCACTCACTCACTCACTCACTCACTCACTCACTCACTCACTCACTCACTCACTCACTCAATCAATCAATCAATCAATCAATCAATCAATCCAGTGCGAAAAACGAAAACTGAAAACAGATGTTATTTAGACATTCAAATAATTAGAAATATACGAAATAGCATATTCAGCCCCTTATCACATACAATATTATGGAGACACATGGAATGACACGTTCAACCGCGTATCACATGCACAATACGGAGACACATGGAATGGCAGATTCAGCCGCGTATCACATGCACAATATGGGAGCACATGGATTGCCAGATTAAGCCGCGTATCACATACACAATATGGGAGCACATGGATTGACAGATTAAACCGCGTATCACATGCACAATATGGGAGCACATGGATTGACAGATTCAGTGCAAGACAAATGCATCTTTTTAACCCCTTTCCCCGCAACTCCCTAAAAAGCGAATTCTCTACGATTTAAAACAAATTCTGTTGAATATTTAGAAATAAATTTGACTGGAAGCCGTTGCTGCCTAAGGCAGCAACGGCTTCCAGTCAAATTGATTTCAAAATAGTCAACAGTTCTGCTGTATAGTTGTCTTGAATATGATATATGGGGAATTCACCGGTGAAAGGGTTAACCTCGTGAATTGGTAACAACACGGAATGATAGGAAAGTTACATGCCAGCAATGAACGAATATAGCAACGACCAGCGGACGATATGACGACCAGCGGCCGATATGATGACCAGTGGACGATATGACGACCAGCGGGCGATATGACGACCAGCGGACTTTATGACGACCAGCGGGCGATATGACGAACAACGGGCGATATGACGACCAGCGGACGATATGACGACCAGCGGCCGATATGATGACCTGTGGACGATATGACCACCAGCGGGCGATATGACGACCAGCGGACTTTATGACGACCAGCGGGCGATATGACGAACAACGGGCGATATGACGACCAGCGGGCGATATGACGGCCAAGGAGACGCTAATCAGAAATTCAATTTAGTTTATTGACTATTTTTTCGCGGAAAACACGATTTCCTGACAACCCACAACTTGTGAAATTAATAACTAAATGTGATAAATAGTACAAATCATTAAAGATGAATGCAAAAAGCACGCCAAATGAAGCTTTTCTATAATTTAGATAAAATAAAAAATATTATTTACATATTTTCGAATTCCTAAAGAGTAAATTTCAATCACATGGCCATGCCTATGGCAGCAATAGCGCCCAGTCAAATTAGTTTCAAAATATTCAACATCATCTTTATTAAATAGTAAAGACATACAATTCGTACAACGCTTAGTCCGTCATCTATTAAGCGTCCATGCCGAACTTATCTATGCCATTCATGACGTCATTGATTATGATGTCATCCTACACGTCACGTAGTTGATTATGACGTCATATGATTGACAGATAAACTGAAAAAGTCCATTAATTTCCACTCCCTCCGCGTACTCTCTTGGGAGGTCAACCTGTTATCTCACCTAGCTTTACTTAGATAATCGCTGCTGATGGTTACCATTCAGTAATGGCCTCGATCACAACGATGACGATAGAAGGCCGAACTCAAGAGTCGGGGTGGGGGAGGGGGTGTGGGGGTGATGTGCACGATTTCTGATATTCTTATCCGGTCCCTCGGAACTATCGCGCGAAAGCTAAAATCGCATTTCGACCGTAATGTAGAATAACGTCATAATCAATCACATATTGAATGCCGTAGACTCTACGTTCGTCACGAACGCTTAATCGATGACAGACTAAGCGTTGTACGAGTTGTATGTCTTTACTATTTAATAAACATGCTGTTTTGAATATTTTGAGACTAATTTGACTGGGCGCTGTTGCTGCCAAGGCAGCAACAGCACTCAGTCAAATTAGTTTCAAAACATTCAACAGCTTACCTTGTATAGTTTTCTGGAAGTTGATAGCCAGTTAGGTCAGGGATCGATTATTCCCAACACGGGCTTATCTAAAGATGGGCGGGGCATAGCTAAAACTGGATTTCTCTATTGCAAGACAACAGTACCGGAAAGCTGCTGAACATTTTAAAACTAATTTCACTGACAGGAGCGGCTAGATGCGCGCCTTTGTCATTCACACTATCAGTTACGTATATGTAAGCCTATTACGAAACTCGATATTTTGAAATTAATTTGCTTCCAGTTTGACCAGATAAACAATTTTCAAAACATTCAACAATTAACAGATATATTTAACGTTGTTTTTGAAGCGATCCCTGCATTTTCCGACTTATTTTTGACTAGTTTATAGCATCGTGTTTGCTTCAATAACAATAGCCCACAATAACAAACCATGCAAACTGTTCCATTAACCCTCTTGTGTCAACAGCGCCTCAAAGCGATCAAAATGCTACTTGCATCAATTGACCCTTTCATTTGTCAAGATTCTAAAAGAAAATCCAAATATTTGCTCAGTGAATGACCATTTACTGGCCAAGAGAACTGGGTTTTTTTGTTGTAAATTTACCACTGGAATTTATGAAAATATTTTTCAAAGAGTTGGATTTTTGACCGGCTTGGCGATTATATGATTAATCGTTTAGGAAATATAAATTTTTGCCTAGTCTGTGTCCATTTACAGACAATGAGAAGGCTATTTTTGAAAATTTACCACTGGAATGACTGGCTCGGTAACCGAGGCAGTCATTCCAGTGGTAAATATTAAAAAATACTCTTCTCTAGGCCTTTCAAATTGCATGTATGATTAACGACTGCAAAGTTGTTGGGTTTTTTTTGGGTAGTTTGACCATTGAAGGGTTAAGGTGACACAAGAGGGGTTAAATAATGATCATGCGACTGCAAAATGCAACGATAGCGACTCAATTCCATCCCGAAACAAAAATGATAAAATTGAATGAAATCATGCCAAAACTGAAATAATACCATCAAAAATCATAACACACGCCTACATTCCTTCTCCTTGTAACTTTTAAGATACAGTATAGAATTTTGAAGAATGAAAAAAAACCCAAATATAAAAACTTTGATTAAAGGGTTTAGCTGGAAAATATTCAATCCACTTTTATTTGACAAAGTTAATTTCACCACGTGACTTATTCATTAGCTTATATACTGGCACCGCTTCAACTAACTGACGCCATCTGATCTGACGTCACATCAACTGACAGCATTTCAAATGATGTCACTCTGACTAATGTGACGTCAACTGATGTCACGTGATGTTAGTTCCACTGGTGTCAGGTCAATGGAGGAAGCCAGTTTTAGCTATGCCCCGCCCATCTCTAGCTAAGCTCCACTCACGCCTTGTCCGCGTTCGGACAGATCGATCCCTGCACTCTCTGTATCTCAATTTCTAGAAAACCATAAAGGCAAGCTGTTGAATAATTTGAAACTAATTTGACTGAGTGCCGTTGCTGCCTAATTAGTTTCAAAATATTTAACATTAAATAGTAGACATACAATTCGTACAACAACACTTAATCCATCAGCAATCAAGCTTTCGTGACGAACTTATCTACGTCATTCATGACGTCATTGATTATGACGTCATCATACACGCCATGCAGTTGATCATGACGTCTATGATTGATGGATAAACTGGAAACATACAATTTACAGTGGGCTGTAGCACCTGTGGACAGTCTCTCCCCCCCCCCACCCCCACCACGCCCCCACCCCCACCCCCCTCTCTCGGAGACTCAACACGTAAAAACTACACCATGCGTTACGGGTCTAGATGAAAAACTCAAACACCATTTCACATCATGAACCAGAATTCGAAAACCCATTTACAAAATAATAAATATTCTGTGGAATATTTTGAAACTAATTTGACTGACACCAGGTTCCTGTAAATTTAGTTTTAAAATATTCAGCACCTTACGTGTATAGTTACCCGTAAATTTAGCTACTTGAAATTTAGATTTCAGAGGGTGAAACATAGACGTTTAGTAGGCCTACGGTTTGCATTCAACTCTTAATAAATAATTTAAAAATGCAAAAATATAAATTACACAAGCACATCTGCCCGGGAAAGCATTGCTCCTATACAAAAGAAGGGCTTTACCAATGTTAAATGTTGTTCGTTTTTAAAATCGAATACCGGTATTCCTTCTTTAAACGCGTTATAAATCTCGCCGTGGCGTGCCATATCCGTTGCGAGGATGAGAGTAATGATACCCTGTGCGAAAGAGTGAGGGAGAAAGAAAGAAAAGACAACAGACACATGTTATAGTCGTTAAATGATTGACACAAAACATAAAAAAATGAACACAGAAATCGATGACGTCATATGTATTTGGAAGACATCATTTTAAATGGAAGGGTCCATTTTGAGCTATGCCGCGCTAATTTTTAGTCAAGCTCCGACAACTTCTTACGTTGTAATCGATTTGAAATCTTTGTAAGCTTCAAAATCTAAGTTCCAAGGTAACTATACGGGTAAGCTGTTGAGTAATTTGAAAATAATTTGAATGGGAGGGGTTGTTGTTGTATATTCAACCGCTCTCAGTCAAATTAATTTCAAAATATTCAATAGAATGCTTATTAAAATGTAAATTCATCAAAGACATACAATTCGTATACTTTCGTGCGAGAGCGTGTTTGATTTCTCAGATTATACGTGAGTGACATAGTGGATCCTTCTATTGTGAAATGAAGACAGCAGTTGATGGCGGCGTCATACAGTAGGCCTACATCACAGATATAAATAACAGGTTTCCAAATATAAAACCCCAAACATGTTAAATAGGGCAATTCTGAACACTATGTAAGAAAACTGTTCTGTTAAATATTTCAGACTTAGTTTAATGGAGGAATCCGATTTTAGCTATGCCCCGCCCATCTTTAACTAAGCTCTGCCCTCACTTCACCCGTGTTGGGATCGATCGATCGATCCATGAACTTTGACTATCAATTCCCAGAAAATTATACAGGTACGCTGGTGAATATTTTGAAACTAATTTGACTGGGTGCCATAGGCAATAACATCACCCAGTCAAATTAGTTTCAAAATATTCGACAGCATGTTTATTAAATAGTAATTCGTATGACAACGCTTATAGTCCGTCATCAATCAAGCGTTCGTGACGAACTTATCTACGTCATTCATGACGTAGTTGATTATGATGTCCTTCTACACGCCACGTAGTAGATTATGACGTCATGTGATTGATGGATAAACTTGAATCCGCCATTGGAAGCTATGCTTCTTATCAAATTTAGTCTAAAATATTGAACAGTACGTTTTATTTGATTTTCGAAACGTATTACATTATTTCTGAGGCATACTGTATCTGACGCCGATATTCTGTCTCCAGGAATGACAAACTTATTATGCATTACTTACATGGTTGCTTGTTTAAGTTCCGTGAAGTTAAAACAGATCTTGATAACGCAGGGTACTGGGCCATTATCGAGTCAATACGGCCCGATATTGGCCCAGTAGCCTGAGTTATCTGGAAAATGTAGACCTACAATGTGTTTAGAGTAGCTAGTGTGAGCATTTTGACTCATGTTGACTTGAGTTATTAACTGTCTGCCTGCTGAATTTCTGCAGACTACATTTCCCATGGGGTTTAACTCTGGATATGATTAATAATTTGAAAACAATTTGACTGAAAGTTGTTGGTGACTTAGCCACCGACAACTTTCAGTCAAATTATTTTTCAAAATATTCAGCAGATCCAGAGTTATTGGCCATTGAAATTATTGTCTGGTGGTTCTCAGCAGCGAGACAGTTAAATCTACTCTGAGTAGTATGGCTTGAAATTAGCGCGGATCTCGCTTAAAGTTCTCATCTATTCTTAAGAGATACATGTCCTAGCTAAATTTATGACTATTCGTTAATTTATGGGCACTTTAACTAACTAGAACCGTAGCCGCCATTTTAGATTGATATTTGCTGGCGCCATTATTTCAGACTCTATTGTCTTCGCCGGTGAGCAATTGTTCTTATAAAACCATTCTCGTAACGCTAATGCGAGTCATTCTTCTGATGGCTTTCAAGGTGAGAACACAGATGTGCCTAGCATAGTTGAATACTAGTTGTGTATATTTCCTATGGTGCAAGTGACAACAAATATATTTATACCACGTTTACTGAAAACTGCTGCTGCCTATAGCAGCAACAACTTTCCGTCAACTTGTTGTCAATATACACCAGCTCATAATACAATTGTCACTAAATAAACATTTGATAACAATTTGGCTGAAAATCGTTGACGCAACAACTTTCAGTCAAATTGTTCTCAAAATAATCAGCAGTGTAGTCAACGTTGCACGAGTTGCTGAAGATACAGAATAATCAGCGGGCTTCCCGTTTTGTTTGCGAGCAAGTACATATACACAATTAGTTAGGCCTATAGAGGTCGATTTCAGAGTGAAATATGTTCACAAAGATCAAACAGTCCACCAGCACGTGCACGATCGGCTCTCACATGCCTACCGTGAATAGAATAATAAGCTTACGTCCTGATTGACAATGAAATGAACCGAATTTTCGAGCATATCTGAGACTTGGTCTTGAATCCATATACAATATAGGCCTAACTTATTGTGTAGGCATTTGTTAGCTAACAAAATAGAAAAGCCCGCTGATTATTCTGAGAAAATCATGACAACGCTGTTGCTGCCTGAGTAAGAAATAATTGTCAATAGAGTTGCGCGGACTATCTTCATCATGTCTTGCAACATTGACTGCCCTGCTGATTATTTTGAGAACAATTTGATTGAAAGTTGTTTCATCAACGATTTTCAGCCACATTGTTATCAAACTTTGCCTAGTGACAATTGCATTACCAGCTGATTATTTTGACAACAATTTGACGGAAAGCTGTTGCTACTATAGGCAGCAACAGCATTCAGTAGCTTGTTATAGGTATATTTGTTTTTATTTGTACCATAGGAAATATAGAACTAGTATTGTACTATTGTACTATGCTATGCTTAGTATGCGCTCGCCTTGAAAGCCAGCAAAAGAATGACCAGCATTAGCGTTACGCGAATGGTTTTATACGAACAATTGCTCACCGGCGAAGAAAATAGAGTCTGAAATAATGGCGCCCGCAAATAGCTATCTAAAATGGCGGCTACAGTTCAAGCTAGTTAAAGTGTCCATAAAGTAACAAATAGTCATAAATTTAGCTAAGATATATGTCTTTTAAGAATAGATGAGAACTTTAAGAATGATATGAAAACAAACCGAAACACGTGTATTTTTGTAGGCCTACTGGTAAATCTGGATTCTTTCATACAACCTCACTGTGTCAGTAATGCATTGTCTCCATTTTTTAAACTCAAACTCCATTACACTATGACGTCACGCTTTCTGCAGTTCACATATATATGAATGGTGACGCCATTCTATAGCTTATGACGTCATGTTTACCGTGTCCACGTGTTCTTTGCAAGAATAATCAAATTCTTCAGCCAACTTGGCTTTAAAATTTTCCATAATCTCTGCATGTCGAGCCATGTCGGTAGCGAGAATCAACATTGTCATACCCTGCATACGGTAACAAAGAATACAGCCACAATGTCGAGATCAGAATAATAAAATGTTGAAATATATATAATTTTGTTCTTTCAAAACGTCAATATGTTTGGTTGAATATGCCATCAAGCATCGCTCGTTTTCTTTTCTTATTTTTCTTCCTAATTATCTTATGGACAAGACATGCCGCTGTTGATGCTGCTGCTGCTGCTGCTGCTGTTGTTGTTGTTGTTGTTGTTGTTGTTGTTGTTGTTGTTCACGACGACGTCGACGACAACGACGTCGTCATGATTTTGTTGTTGTTGTTGTTGTTGTTGGTGGTCTTATTCTTGTTATTGTTGATGATGATGACGATGATGATGATGATGATGATGATGCTTATGTTGTTGTTGTTGTTGTTGTTGTTGTTGTTGTTATTGTCGTTGTTATATTATACCTTGCCTGACATAATGTATATTATTTGACTTGTATTTCCGTCAAGTTGGCGTTCAGGATTCATATTATCACCACCACATACCAGCATTTTTGGCTGAATAGTTATTACTTTATGTAATTTGTAAAGTAGATATTTTTCGACATATGTTAGAAATGTTTTCTTCGAAGATTATAACATGAATAAAGATAACTGAAAGAACAAGGGAGATAAGCAATCCTTACCGCTCGTATTCGTTTAAACGCGTCTTTATCGATATTCGCGAAAATATTACATTCTGGATTTGAGAGTATCTGGAAGGCAACTGCGCAATGGTGATTCTCCAGGGGTGAAATGTCGTTGTATCTGATTGCCAGATCCGTCCGGGCATTGATCTGGTAGCTATCAATAATAATAAAAATAATAATAATAATAATAATAATAATAATAATAATAATACCAGCCAACAACAGACCATTAGGAAGCAACAGGCAACCCCCCCCCCCCACTAGCAACATCTTTTTTCGATTATTTCAGTTTTTACTTTTATTTATAGCAACCCTTCGGGGAAGCACCTCTCAGAGTGTAATAATAATAATAATAATAATAATAATAATAATAATAATAATAATAATAATAATAATAATAATAATAGCTCTATAACTAGAGATTTCCTATGTTTCAGGAATCGAGTCTATCGATCAATCATATGACATTATAATCAACTCCGCCACGTGTAGGCCGACGTCATAATCAATTACGTCATAAATGACGTAATTAAGTCTGTGAAAAATGTTTAATTGTCCGTCGTACGAAGTTGTACGAATTGTATGTCTTTACGATTTAATAAATATTATGTTCAATATTTTAAAACTAATTCGACTGTGCGTTGTTGCTGCCATAGCAACAGCACCCAGTCAAGTTAGTTTTAAAATATTCAACAGCTTACCAGTATAATTTTCTTGGGATTGAAACTCAGAGAGTTCAGGGTTCGATCGATCCCAACAGAGACAAAACGTGGGCGGAGCTTAGCTAGAAATGGGCGGGGAATTGCTGAAACTGGATTCATCCATTGTTACGTTTCAAAGTTATCCTGACGCAACACAATTAACTTCCAGTCCAATTAGTTTCAATATATTCAACGAGATGAGTATTACATAATAAAGAATGTAATTCATTGGCACTTACATGACATCACAGACTATCTCTAGAGACAAAATGGCGACGATCACTGTTCAACATTTACTCGATATTACAAAGCAGATAATTGTGATACAGATCAGGGAATGTGACATGATATGAATGATATGGAATCTATAAACCATAATCTATCGGTACAATACAACATTTGATATGAGACTAGCATCCATCTAAAGTTTAGACTCTAGAATTTGGGTTTCAAATGTTCAAATAGATTTCAACCAGCATAAAAGGTGTGTGGAGGTTAGCCATAAATGGGCGGAGAATAGTTAGAAATGGGCGGAGCTTCTCTAAAAATGGGCGGGGCATAACGAGGATCTGTCTATGGCCATCGTTCATGTATATTTTCCGGCCGATATTATTCTAACTCACGTGTTATTGTAGCCAGGGTGGTCAAGGTCGTGACAGACAGCAGCTGTAAGCAGTATGCCGAGATCTTCCTTGCTCATTCCGTCCCACAGTTTACACAGCTGAATAATGCCGTACATCATTTGTGTCACGCAAAAACAATGGCGGAAATTATGGAATGGATTATTGCGGTAGTTCTCCTGTACGCAGAGCTGAAATAGTAATACCATCGTTAACCCTTTACCACTTGAATTTGTTCAAGAAAATCTCAATTTTTTCAAAGAAAATGGCAATTTGCAGACCAAGAGAAGACTATTTTTTTTAGTTTTACCACTGGAATAACTGGCTCGGTTATTTCCCAAGACCACTGTAGAAGTCGTTTTTGGCTGATATTAGTGTTAAAAGGTTAAATACACACAGACTCACTGGAGGATATACAATTCAATAGAAAAATTATAATTTGCTTAAATTATTATTTACGTTTTTTCTGATAAAAATTAAGTCTTTTGAAAGGTGGTGGTCCGTCTATGGAAACTGACGAGCACGCTTTGAAAATAGCCAAGTATCTGATCACGGGAAATCGCCAATTTTGTAAAGGAAGACGGCTGATGCTGGAGATTGCAACGTTGATGAATTCCAATTCGAAAGAGCCACTGAACAAAGAACTCTGCGCATCGGCTTAAAATTATCACACCTGAGATCTACGCAGTGACATTAGGTGACGAACAAGCATTCAAATTGGACGTCATAGAATTCAGACACGCTAATCAATTTAAATATCTGTATTCTTTTTCACCCACAGACAGTCACAGTTCTGCAGAGATTGTCGTGAGACTGGGCATCGCGTGACAGGCAACCAGGCTGTGATTGGCATATGAAACATCACGTATCACTATCACTAAAACTGATGAGCGCATTAGTATGTCACGTGGCAGCGTTATGGTTCTCAAAGCTGGTAAAGTTCAGATGAAAAAAGATTGAATGCCTTTGAAATGTAGTGCAGTAACGCTGTACATCAGTTGAGTAGAATTGAAAATAAATCCCACACGCTTATTTCTTAACTACCGAGATTGATGTGTGGGTGGGTGGATGGATGAGTGGGTGAGTGGGTGTGTGGGTGGGTGGGTGGGTGGGTGGGTGGGTGGGTGGGTGGGTGGGTGGATGGATGGATGGATGGATGGATGGATGGATGGATGGGTTGATGGGTGGGTGGATGGGTGGGTGATTAGGTGTGTGTGGATGGATGGAAGGGTAGGTGGGTGGGTGGCTTGGTGGGTGAGTGGGTGGATAGATGGATGGATGGATGGTTGGGTGGGTGGATGGATGGATGGATGGATGGATGGATGGATGGATGGGTGGATGGGTGGATTGGTGGGTGGGCGGGTGAGCGGAGGGGTGGGTGGGAGGGTGGATAGATGGATGGATGGATGGATGGATGGATGATTGGATGGATGGATGGATGATTGGATGGATGGATGGATGGATATTGGGAATATATCTATGAACCATGGTGTGCTTACCAGCCATCTCTTCAACGTGATGGGGTTGATTCTGAACTCGGACACCAGGCCCAGTTCGTGGTACATATGTTCTAATAAACTAAGCATCTGAAATAAAAAAAAGAAATTACAATGTGACTGATAATTCGCATTGCACGTCCGTAACCTAGCCATCTAGAATCAGCATATGGATGTGTTAGAGAGGCACCCCTGACTACACATGATTGCTTTCCAGTCACGGATTATCTTGTGACTATCTAGTTAACTATTTACTATAGTTGCCGTGCCAACACAAATAAATGTTACTCATATCAATCAACCCTTTAAGGGCAATGATTTTAAAAGAAAATTATAATTTTTACTGCTTAAGAGACTATTTTTTTTGTAAATTTACAACTGAAATATAAGAAATAGATTTCAGTTGTTCTTCGAACGGGTATTTACTCAAAACAACTACAGAGGCAATTTTTGCCGCTTGGCCATTAATGGTCAAGAAAATCGCCATTTTGTTTAAGCAGAATGTCATTTTTCATGACCGATCGCATTAAAAAAGTAATTGAAAGTTAGGTTTTGAAATATTTTATACAATAGAAAATATTCACGATTATTTGATTATTTAATATTTAATCATATAAATTCACGATTTAAAACATAATCGCGATTTTCGATTTAATCACGTAATCGCGCCAGCCTATGCACTTTATGATTTACCTCGTTGGGCTCCCAATGCCATATGTCAAATGTAGGCTGTTTGAGATAGCCTACGGTTTCTTGCGATAGCGTGTACTAAAATAAATATGCCACATGTAATATTTAAATAAAAAAACAACCAATGAGATATTAAAAAGAAAATCTGTCTATATTTTAAATATTTAAATAAAAACAATTAATGAGACAGCAGAAAGAAATTTTTGTTAAATTTAAATAACACAATTCAATTAATTTAAAGTTGTTTAAATAAATAAATAAATAAATAAATAAATAAATCCAATTGATATTATATAGGAATGTTCAATTTAATTTAAAGTCAACATCCATAACAAAAGAATCAATTTAACGTTTTCAACGATAAATCACTGAAAAGTAAATTCTTTATAATGCATATCCTGTTGAACATTTTAAAATTAATGTGACTGGAAGCCATTGATGCCTAAGGCAGCAATGGCTTCCAGTCATATTAATTTTAAAATATTCAACAGCTTTCCTGTTTGTTTGCCCTGAAATTGAGATACATGGAAATTATCGGCGAAAGGGTTAATATTGAAGAATTGAGCTTATATTGAGTATTGAGATGAATAAATAAGCGTATGAGAAGACTTCATTATCCAATTTAATATAAATTCAACATAATATATAAAATTATCAAAATTAGTATTAAAGAACCAAAGATTGCTATATAATTTGTAAGCAAAAATAAATACCATGACTCATCCAGTAGTTTTGACAATGATTTACTTGTCACCCACTCAATTAATGTTCTGTTGTCAAATTTTTTGACAGACTAATTAAACCTTCTAAACATCTAATTAACTGGCTTAGATCATTTGACTGAGACCCATAAACAAGATTCATAGGATGCAATGCACTCGCCATCTTTATTGTGTGGAAAATGGAGTGATCGCCATCAAACAGCACCATCCATAGGAAAGCAATATAGATGGCGCGGTGAGCGGGAAATCTGATTGGTTTAGTGACGTCGCGTGGTTTTGAGTGGATGGGACGTTGAGAGGTGCATCCTGCCCACTCAAAACCATGTGACTTCTGTAAGCCAATCAGATTTTCTACCCACTTCACCATCTATACTATTTATAAACATTAGCCACCGCTCAGAGGAAGATGCTTGAAATATATAATATGTAAGATAAGCCTATTTCTCTATATTATCAAATGGAAGTAGCACAAAACCAGAGAAAGATTTCCATAACTGATGACTAATAAAGTAATTAGACAGTACGTCAGGTAAAACAAGGATTACCACACCTGTAGTACATTGATTAATATTGCCTATATTTTATCTGAGAAAATAACTGCAGTAATATTTCTATGCATTTTCAAAGAAAATCACGTGGTAGCAAAATCGTAGGAATTGTGAAATCTGTATAACTAGAAGTGCTTACGCAGATCAATCGTCAAATTGCATTAGGCACCTTATTAAAGGAAGCCCAAGAGAGAAGCGATAAGATGGACACAAGGAAATATAACAACCAAATGCAGCAGTGTGGAAGGAGAAACTGATGAATTCCTGTTTTCTTAATAACAGGATCCAATACATTATTACCACAAGCTTACATTCTCAGTCTGTTCCACATATTCTATTCATGTCTTATGAAAAGACGTTCCTTGTAAGCACACAAGTCCAAAGTGGTACAAAATAAGACTAATTCTCTTGATATTAACATCATTTAGCATCATTTGTCCACTAACGTCTTTAATTTGAACATTATGAAGGACATCTATATATGAAGACTTGTCTAATATAGAAAACAGTATTTAAACCCGTGTTTAACCGTCTGCCTGATGAAGTTCTGCAGACGACATTTATCATGTTGTTTAACTCTGGATATGCTGAATATTTTGAAAACAAATTGACTGCAAGTTGTTGGTGACTAAGTCACCAACAACTTTCAGTCAAATTGTTTTCAAAATATTCAGGATATCCAGAGTTATTACCCAATGAAATTATCGTTTGGTGGCTTGCAGCAGTCAGACAGTTACTATCAGACTGGACATGAAGAGCAAGAATGGTAGGTCATAACTAGTATCAATTCTGATTACCATCATATTGCAGATATAAAAAGATAACAAATTAAAACATATGTGATTTATTAGACGATAGAAAAGCGACAATTTAAAGATTTCAGCTAACCTTTAAATAAATTAAGATATCTCTATTTGTTAATAAGATATGGATATTCAAAAGTCCGAATTATAATACAGATATAATGAGGCAATTCCGTCTACCATTAGATAATTAATGTAAATAGAAAATTAATTATAAGCTGTGTTTTATTTATAAACAGTTAATTAGTTAGATATAAGTAAAACAACTATTTCACAAGCTAATCACGACATGCAAGTAAAACAAAGGAATTGTGATAATAATATTTCTTCTTATTATCAACTGACTATTTTCTGCGGGCATATCATGCAATAAACAGAAAGATACAGGACGATAAATACAACATCTATTGGCTTGTTAAATGATGACGTATTTCCAGGTTCAGCTCGATTGTTAAATACACACAACAATGTTTTTTGTTTAACAATAAATGATGACGTCATAAACACGAACTTATGATGTAAGAAAGCAAACTACACACTCCCTGGTTGCGAATCACGCGCAGTGACGTCATACTTAACAAGCCCATAAACAGTATGTAGAGAATTGCATCCTGGGTATTACAGAAGGTATTTAATCACTGCGCCAGTTAAATGTCTTCTACGTATACCTATTTTCCCTTTCAAAATGTGTATGCCTTTTTTTCAGCAGACTACATTTTCGATGGGATTTAACTCTGGATATGCTGAATATTTTAAAAACAATTTGACTGAAAGTTGTTGGTGGCTAAATCACCAACAACTTTCAGTCAAATTGTTTTCAAAATATTCAGCATGTCCATAGTTATTGCCCATTGAAATTATTGTCTAGTCGCTTGCAGCCACATTGAAACATGAACTAATTGAACCAGCTGATTGAATATTCTCTGTACAATATTAAATGTGTTCACGTGAAGAACAATCCAGATCAAATTGTTTGTTACCTATAATTAGTTGCTAATGACAAGACAATTGTGTTCTTCATTACATCTTTTATTTATAGGTCAATCAAGAAAAAGATCAGATGATGTTACTTGTTACAGTTTCATCTTCATAAACAATTTGAGGCTGGATATGCATTTGATTGTTTCCATTTATATGCACCATATCTGTATGATTTGGCAATCACCATGACGCCACCAGTGAGATATGCCAAGTTAGAAAATCTAGCGATGGAAGATGAATGATTAAATTACAACATAAGGCCATTACAGATTTTAGTCATACATATTTCATACACAATACACAGCCAACTAATGATACAGTCTTAGTATATACAGAGGCGTCCCAAAACACCTAGATAAGAGGCCCATAACCAAGCATAAACAGAGTCTCTACTTAGAAATTTAAGAAATGACATGAAACTGATCTGCTCTCCGATTAATAGGTGATCATATTTATTTTATTTGCAAATTATTTATATTTCTATATAAATGACTGATTATTGTGGTAATATATTGCGCTGTCAAGGGAGTTAACTTCTATTGTGTTGATAAATTTTGTCTGCTGAAAGTACACGTTTTCGTTATTAATAGTTATACGATGTTTTCGGAAGAAGATATGAATGTGATCAGCAAGTGACAGTAAATGCAAAAAAGAAAACAGATAATGAGGTTTGCTGGTTCAGACGCCGGTTGTCAGCATCTTTATATCAAGAAGAATATGTATCTATCCTACGTTTTCCCATGAAAAAGAATTATACCGGGAAAGCCACGGTAAATTAGTTTCATCCTGTGATCAAGAGACCCTGGATTCAGATGGAGTTTCTATCACTACCACTGCCACATTGTCATAATGAGACTTGATACTCTGAACATGTTTACCATCAATAAACCTTTCCGGTTTTAGCTATGCCCCGCCCATATCTAGCTAAGCTCCACCCACACCTCGTTCGTGTTGGGATCGATCGATCTCTGAACACCCTGCCTACCAATTTTCAAAAAACTACACAGGCAAGCTGTTGGGTATTTTGAAACTAATTTGACTGGGTGCTGTTGCTGCCTGAGGCAGCAACAGCGCCCAGTAAAATTAGTTTCAAAATATTCAACAGCATGTTTATTAAATAGCAAAGAATTACAAAGACATACAATTCATACAAAGCATCGGGCCATTTGAGATTTGATGACGGTCTATATGGAACCCTTTGTGACGTAATGATAGCGACGTCATCATGCACGCGCTGAGCTGATTATGACGTAATTGCGCACGAAACAACGTCATGCGTCACAGTGGCAAATATTACGTCATAAGCATGTCGCGCAAAGGATGTTGGGATACCGTTTTCTTAGCAAACATTATCGTTCCGTATAGAATAGTTTGTAGCAGAGCGCTGTTAGAGAGAGCTATTGAAACTATTTTTGCACCACTTACAGAACGTAAGCCTGTTGACATGCAGCGCCAGTGTGGGATATTTTGTTTAAAATTTAAACTTAAGCTTTTTCATCAGGATTACTTGGGATTACCATTATCAAATTCTCCAGGAAAAATATTTTTAAGGATCATTAATTAACAATGGTCTCAAAGTGGTCCAGTTTTTATGCATGTTGAAAGCGATTTGAAACTTTTAAAACTGAATTTCTAGAATCAAACTTTCAAGCGAGCTGTTAAATAATTTGAAACTAATTGAATTGTGGACCGTTGCTACAGCAACAGCTACCAGTTCAATTAGTTTCAAAATCTTGAACATAAAAAACTTTCGTGACGATTTCTTTGATTGTCCTCAGCTAATATGTGATGCGTATCATTATTATTACATTAATGATGTATGTGATTATTACATTATATCATTGAGTGACAAAGATGATTCGTGTATTATGAGGCATGTTTCAATTGATTGTGTTTTCCATGGAATCACCCCTGTCTAAAGAAAAAGAACATAAAACTCAAATAATATATTATGAATATGTATTTAACATGACATCTAACAGTCATACAAAAATAAGTCAAATAGAAACCCAAAGAAAATAATAAATACTGCTAAAAAGAAATATCTGAGAAAATAATAGCAAAACATTTATTCAGACAGAGACATTGAATATGATGGCTAAGGTTAAACTGAATAAACTTATATACATGCAAAAGTATTGAACCCATTTCGCCTACATTTAAATGTATCTACTTCACATTCTTATTATTCAGTTAGGTTCGTGAGACACATGGATCACAAGGCAGCATAGAAATTGTCATATTACTTCTTTCACCCCAAAATATTCTCTCAATGATGCTTAACTCATAAACCAACTGAATATTTGAAGAATAATTTGAAAATGAATTACTTCCAAAAATAAACATGATTTTGCATATACCGCATGGCATAAGCATGTTCTAGTAGATGGCATGAGTAGTAGGCGATTTGGGAAGAAACTTAAAATGATAAGTGAAAGTTATTTTTTATAACTCAATATTGCAGAGCATGCTTGCTAATCCTAGGATAATCTCTTCGACTCTTTACCTTAACCAAGGATAGATAATCCTTGTCAAGAGATTTAGTGTTGGCACACATATTAACTGTAAAAAGGCAGAATGCTTGTGGCTCACTTAGTTCCATGCTCGACTTCACATGCCAAAACAATGCATGCACTTTTAAAAAAGTCGTTAACAACTTGGTAAGGAAAGGACTATTCACTGAAATTATCGTTAGAAATTAAATCTTAATTTCCATACTAACATTTAACTTTGTGATGGGTAACATTGTATATTCAGGAAAATTAAATGTGTTGATAAATCATATGGGGAATTTTCCATCCATACTCTTTTTAGAAATGAATGTATGTACTTAATATTATTGTCTTATCTGAGATAAAATGCGTAGACCTAACATCTTAAATACAATTCAGTTTCCAATTTTGTAACTCCGGTCTGTAGCTTCCTACATCTTCATCAAAGTACGGTGTATCAACTGTATGCTATGTCTATATGGTATGCTAATGTATGCCGTTACTAAATTTGTGTTATTGAACAATAATATTATTGTAATTATTATAACATAAAACATCTCTCTAAACCCGCTCCCCTCTACTACTCTAATTTCTCTCTCCCTCCTTCCTCACCCCCCCATCTCTCTCTCTCTCTCTCTCTCTCTCTCTCCGTGTTTATATGTTTTAGTTTGAGTATCTTGCCGTGTTATTGATTATGTAGGGAGAGGGCCTAGCTAAGTTTCTAGAACTTGTGCCCAATCCAGTTGTATTATGAGTACAATAAAATATGTTTAAAAAAAAGTCTATATGATTTAAAGAATTACAACTGAATAGGCAATGATTTACTCCAATATATCAGTCACCACTCTCGTACCGGCATCACAAATGTGTATGCGCATGTGCTGTGTTGCAGTATATTTTATTAGCAAGCTGAAATGAAAACATTCAACGTGTGTGCTATGCTAACAGACATTGGAATTAGCAATGCCCATTACATTGAACTTAAAGGTGCATAGTCACAGCAAAATTACTGAAAATTAAATTGTTTAAATTATATACTTTTAGAGGCTTAAGCTGTGAGCCTATATGCAATGAAACGAAATAAATCTTAACATATGATGATTTCATTCCATATAAATTACTATAATTTTTTAAGTTGCGAAATTGAAATATAGGCACGAGCCTCTGTTTCAATTTGTTAAGATTTATTTCGCTCCATTACACATTAGACACATAATTTAAGCCACTAAATGCCAATAATTTCAACAATTTTATTTTCAAGTATTCTGGTGTGAATATGTACCTTTACTATGCTCATTTTACACAATTACTATCTAATGAAGTGATCTGTGAAGGTTTGAACAGTTTTATGTTCATATTGAGGAGTGACACCCTTATAAATAGAAACCTGACTGTTATAGTAAGTAGAAATATATAGTGTGTGCATTTGAGTCTTTAGAAAACATCCCACTAATATGTCCCTAGTGAAAGCAATGTAAATGCTAAATATCAACATTGTGAATTTATTTTAGGACATTAACACAGATAGCGAGCATTTGAACTTGAGTCTTTAGAAACATTTCACTAATATGTCCCTAGTGAAAGCAATGTCAATGTTAAAATATCAACATTGTGAATTTATTTCAGAACATTAACACAGATAGTTAGCATATGAATTTCGAAAAAGTAAAATGCATTATTCTCAGAGATTTATCTATTTTAAATCGAAATTGTGCAATATAATTTATTTTAGTGCATGGAGACTATGTTTCCTAATAAGAAGAAATAATAAGAATGTTTTTGAATAAAGAGTCAAATAACTATCATAGACCTGTTTCACTAAGAGTGTTCAAATGGAACAAATTCAGCACTGCAGAAAAAAGACTTATTACAAGTAGGGCAAAAATTTATATTTGGAAATCAATCAAAATATTGTATTTTTTCTGCAGCTATGAATTGCACCCTTTTGTCATTCTAGCTGAAAGTGGGTTAATAAATAGTTACTGAAGGCAGAAGCAAACATAAAGGCACTGTTTGTTACTTTTTAAAGCAGTGGAATAGATCATTTCTCTGTATAATTGTCAAGAAGAATTCGTTTACCTTTTCAAACTTCGCAACTGATTTCTTTCGCGAGGGTGTCTTGATGTCCGTTGGTTCACTATGAGAGTGAACAGATATATGGGTAGAAGGAAGTAAGTAAGTCAGTTACAAACATAAACGAAGAAACAACAACAAACAATGGCCATGCCAGCCCATTGTCAATGCCCATGATTATATTTCTAGCTAGCAGCAGATGCACGAATGAATAATAGTCCCATCACCAGAATACACCAAATGTACGCTTAGACAACAGAAACATCACATGTGAATTAAAGATGATCTATGAGGTCAACTGAACACCTTTACGACTTCAGTTTAATCTTCATCAAAATCATAAAACTGTGTAAATATTTGTTCAAATGATTGCATCAACCAAATCTAACCTGCTCTTGTGTATAGCAATAGCAAGATGGTCACATCATCATTGATACAGTTTGACGGAACTGTGAAACTGAAGTAGTATAGTCATACCAGAACATGTTAGTAAAAAAAGATGGAGAGCTATATCCAATGATACAGCGTCCAGTAGGCAATCCATTTTACTGTGGCCACATTGACCCCTGAACCATGAGTTTAAAATTGGCATAATAAGTTTGTTGTTGTATATTTTGAAGTGAAGTTAACCGAAATCTGTCACTCTTATTAGTAGTAACAGTTCCCAGTGAAGAGTATGTAACAATTGACCTTTCCATTTTAGCTATGCCCCGCCCATCTCTAACTAAGCTCCACCCACACCTCGCCGTGTTTGGATTGATCGATCTCCGAATGCCCTAGCTATCAATTTCGTGAAAACTATACAGGGAAGCTGTTAAATATTTTGTAACTAACTTGACTGGGCGCTGTTGCTGCCTATGACAGCAACATCGCCCAGTCAAATTAGTTTCAAAATAGTCAACAGAATATGTATTAAATAGTAAAAGCAAACAATTTGTACAACAACGCATAGACCGTCTTCAAATATGCGTTCGTGACGTACTTATCGACGTCATTCATGACGTCATCCATTATGATGTCATTCTACACACCGCGTAGATGATTATGACGTCATATGATGGGTGAGTACTCTGAAAAGCTGAATTATAGAACATGACTTGTCTAAGGCCTTAATTGATTTTATTCTGGTATTTGAACATTCAGGTTTAAAGGTCGGATGCTTTGTAATTTCAAGCATTCATGACCGTATTATGTAAAAAAAATTTCTTTTCAGTTGATTTCATGTGGAATTCATAGTGATGAATCTGATGCTGCTTTGGTGCTATTCACACCTAGAAGAAAGAAATGGAAAATATATATGCGCGCAGAAAATAGATATTCATCCATTACAATAGCAAAGGAGGATGCGAAGGACATTCATACATAAATAGGAAGGCAAAATTGCAGCTGTGAGCGGGTAAATAAAATTAAATTCTTCGGATGAAACAGGCATTTCTAAATTCCCCATGAATCAATGCATCATTTATTAAAAATTACAGCACTAAAACAAGTTGTAAGGAAACAAAATATATTGGAATATGAAACAAAATTAAAAGAACAGCTAGTCTAATATTAAAGAATTAAATCATATAGCCATTTAGAATTGCAAATGTATTTGTTTTCAATTTTATTTGACCCGCAAACTACAGTACAGAATAACGCCATGATGACATAATGACATGGATGCTAGTAGGAAGGCAGCCATACTGATGTCATGACTGTTATTACCTTGGGATACTGAGGCACGTCTCGCTTGAGAGAGATCTTGTTTTCATCACTCAATGAACTATAAAAGTGATCGAAAGGGGGATGTCCATACATTGTCGGCCTGTATGTCAGTGCATGGAAACAGGGGAGAATTGATGGTGGATAAAGGTTCCGCGTGCATCACGGGAAGCCAATGATAAGCGTGATGTGTAGTGATTTCGTGAATAGGAAAGTGGTATGTCGATGGGGACGTGAAGGAAAAAGAGAAAAAGATGGTAGTGAATGATAAAACTAAATCTACAGTGTATTGTGACCTAGATATCTACATAATTAGTCTACATTGTGAAAGGTAAGACTGGACACTATTCCTCTTTGATCTAACTATCAAGACAGTGCTGAAATAAAATTACAAAAATTGTTATGGTTGTCTAAGCCAGCAACCTCTTTCAACAACCTCTTTAATGTCTAAATTTTGTCAAGAATATTAAGATATTTTGCTTAATAAATGCACATTTGCAGGCCAAGAGAAGACTATTTTTGAAAACTTAACACTGGAATGACACAAGTGGTAAACCTTAAAAAATAGTCTTCTCTTGGCCTGCAAATGGACATTCCTCAAGAGCACTGGTTTGAGCCGGTTCCGACATGAAAGGGTTAAAATGCGACCAGTTTCCTATTGCCTATCATTGCCTACCATTTTCTATAGAATGGTTATTATTTACTTTCCATGTCGGGCTTATTACGCAACTTGTTGCTTACTAATCTCAATGTTCAATCACAGTCAACTTTACTAGGCGAACCATAGGTAATTATAATTGACTAGAACCCGAGCAAACTAGAAATAGCGTGGAAAATTGATGTATAATTAAGAATGACTGATAGCCTTCGCTTTCCGCGGTTAACTTCACATAAGCGTGTAAATATTTCACTAACTAATTTAAGTTTGTAGCGGTTACACTCGCCACCTCTATCTCAATGTTCTCAGTTCCAATTGCTTTCCTATTTTCTTACACACATCACATGGAATTTTAGCACAAAGCGGACTCATCTTTGTAGTCCATCAAAACAGGCAATTCTGTCATAAGAAAAATGATTAATTGTGACAGCTCAAAATCCTCTGCAATGGTGATTCAATGGTGGAATATGGTACCAACTACATGTAGTTAATTGTCCAGCTATGTACCTTTTCCATTTTAGCTATGCCACGCCAATCTCTAGCTAAGCTCCACCCACATCTCGGTCGTGTTGGGATCGATCGATCTCTGAACTCTTTGACCATCAATTTCCAGAAAACTATACAGGCTCGCTATTTAATATTTTGGAACTAATTTGACTGGGCCATGTTGCTGCCTATGGCAAAAACAGCGTCCATTCATATTAGTTTCAAAATATTCAACAGCATGTTTATTAAATAGTAGAGACATACAATTCGTACAACGTGTCGGACTATTAAGAGTTAAAGATGGGCCAAATAGAATCATTTATGATGTAATGATTATGACGTCATCCTACACGCCGCTTAGTTGATTATGACGTCATATGCCGTCAGGTGACAGATGGCTACTCTGGAAGGGTGAATTACTTGGGCATAGCCAATGCGCATGCTCAGTAAGCGAACTAACTGGGTATGGTTCACCAATCAAATCTGACCTGAGAAATCAAGCTATGGCAAATTCCTACTAGCTACTAGCAATAAGCTAGCCTTAATTTCACGCCTTGACAAAAGTGGAGCTTCACATAAGAAAGGATATTTTATGCTCCCAATTTTCACCATCTGGCATTTGTTAAGCCATTCTCATTAGAGCAATATATGTTTCTGTTTTGCACCTATATATGCATACATATGGCTTTGCTATGTATTGCTTCAATAGGCAGAGAACATAAAAGATGTCACAGTCAGAATGATAATATGTGCAGATAGCAAAGGAGGTGGCAATTATTAATAATAATAATAATAATAATAATAATAATAATAATATCATCAAAACATTTGGAGAATGGACCTTTCCAGCTTATCCATCCATCCATCATATGACATCATATGACGTCATAATCAACTATGTGACGTAGGGTGAGGACATAATAAATTACAACATGAATGGCTCGATTTAGTCCGTCTTATACGCTTAATAGTCCTACACGTTTTACGAATTGCATGCATTTACTATTTAATAAACATTCTGTTGAATATTTTGAAAGTAATTTGACTGGGCGCTGATGCTGGCATCGGCAGTAACAGCGCCCACTCAAATTACTTTCAAAATATTCAACAGTTTAGCTGTATAGTTTTCTAGAAATTGATAGTCAGGGAGTTCATGGATCCGTCGATCCCAACACGAGCGAGGTATGGGTGGAGCTTAGCTAGAGATGGGCGGGGCATAGCTAAAACCGGAAAGATCCATTACCACCTCTATGTAACGTAAGTGGAATGCAATACATTAAGCACTCTCGTGAGAAGGCACGGTTAGCATGATGCCAATGCGACCACACAATTCACCTTTCCAGAGTACCCACCCATCATATGACGTCATAATCAATTACGTGATGTGTAGAATGACATCATAATGAATGACGTCATGAATGATGTTGATAAGTACGTCACGAACGCATACTTGAAGACGGTCTATGCGTTGTTGTACAAATTGTATGCCTTTACTATTTAATAAATATTCTGGTAAATATTTTGAAACTAACTTGACTGGGCGCTGTTGCTGCCTATGGTTTCAAAATGTTCAGCAGCATGCATATCAAGTAGCAAAGACATACAATTCGTACAACCAGACGGAGTATTACGTGTTTATGATGGACTTCATCACGTCATTCATGATGTAATTGATTAAGACGTCAGCCTACATGTGACGTTGTAGAGTATGACGTCATATGATTGATCGATAAACTGGATTCCTCCATTCCATTAAGTGCCAGCCTAAATTGTTTTGCTGTAAATGTTAACAGTACAAATTATGATCAATTATTTGAGTAAGCAAGCATGCTTTCTTTATCCAAATGACATCATTCAAGCTCACATCTCAACCGAACAATTTCCTGAAAACTATATAGGTAAGATGCTGAATATTTTGTAACTAATTTTACTGGGCGCTGTGGCTGCCTTTGGCAGCAACAGCGTCCAGTCAAATTAGCTTCAAAATATTCAACAGACTATTTATTAAATAGTAGACATACAATTCGTACAACAACGCACAGTCCGTCATCAAATATGCGTTCGTGACGTCATAATGTCGTCATTCATAATGATGTCATTCTACACGTCACGTAATTGATTATGACGTCATATGATGGATGGATACAGTGGAAAGTTGAATTGAAGGCGATTTTGGGATCAAAATTGTGCTACGAATAATTTGATGAAAAATTAGAAGTAGTTAATTAAGTTGAATTAAAAATTTCTTAAGAGAAGTGGACATTAAAGACCTCGGCATAAAGCCAAGCTTTGTTTTCTGGATTTAACACTTTGACAGTCGCATACAAAATTATACATTTCTGGCTCACAAGGTTTTTCTAAACAATATGACTGCACCAATCGATAAACTCTTTACATTTCTGGCTGAAAAATCATATCAGCATTTTACGAAATAATATGTTTGAATACTTATTATATTTTTGAAAGATTCTTTATGACAGAATAACTGTATACATCAATGCCACTGGTTACGATCTATTCAGACATATAACCAGAGCATGTGTGACGCAGTTTAAGAAAATGAATGAATTGTTAGAATGTGGCACTCTTCTGACAACATAGGTACAGTCTGTGTTATTTGTTAGCGATGATTTATCAAGGTGCAATATTGATCCAAAACTTGCACTTTAAACTGTCTGACTGCTGCAAGCCATCAGACAATAATTTCAATGACCAATAACTCTGGACCGGTTCAATATTTTGAAAACAATTTGACTGAAAGTCGTTGGTGGCATAGCCACCAACAACTTTCAATCAAATTGTTTTCAAAATATTCAGCATATCCAGAGTTAAACCCCATTAAAATGTAGTCTGCACACATTCAACAGGCGGTCATTTAACAGTATTAATACATCACATTTCAGCCGATAACAAGAACTTATTTTGGTAACAATGGCGACATCGTTTGAAGTCACTGCAACGCTGTATGAATAGCTCGGCATTTATAGGTTAGCCACAAATTCGCTGGTCATTTACTTATAGCCGAAATAATTAAAGGTGCATATTCACACGAAAATGCTTGAAAATAAAATTGTCAAAATTGTATACTTTTAGGGGTTTAAATTGTGTACCGAAATGCAATGAAACGAAATAAATCTTAACGTATGAAGGTTTCCTTCCATATAAATTAATATTTATTTTTTATTTTTTAATTTATACGTAATGAAATCATCATATGTTAAGATTTATTTCGTTTCATTGCATTTCGGCACTCAGTTTAAGCCTCTAGAAGTATATTATTTTAATAATTTTATTTTGAATCATTTTCGTGAGAATATGCACCTTTAATAAATGAAGTTGCGACTAAAGCAAAATAGTAGAATGTTACAAAATTGTAATCATTGTGGACACTGGTGGAACAACCGACAGTAGTGCTTGGTAGGTGTGGGGGTGGTGGCTGGTTGAGTGTGGGGTGGCTGGGTGAGCGTGGGGTGAGTGGCGGCTGGGTGAGTAATATAAATAACTTCACTATTGAATCATCACAGGTGAACTACGATGTGTCAAAAGAACTGTAGTACGGCTCAGAAATAACGTTACAAAGATGAAAAGTGATGTTGAATATTTTAAAATTTCTTCCAATCAAACTATGTTCAAAATATTCTTACATCGTGTTAAAATTTGTATTAACTAACATGTTTCTATGTTTGTTTTGAAGATTCGTAAATTATTTCTGAGCTGGACTGAAAATACTCAAGCGGTCTACAAGACAAAATATCTAACAGAAACAGTCTAAATCAATACATGCGACTCTTGTACTACTACTGCTGCTGCTACTACTGCTACTACTGATGCTGCTACTACTGATGCTGCTACTGCTGCTACTACTACTACTACTACTACTACTACTACTACTACTACTACTACTACTACTACTACTACTACTACTACTACTACTATACTACTACTACTACTACTACTATCACCACTGCTGCTGCTACTACTATTACTGCTGCTGCTGCTGCTACTAGTACTACTACCACCACTGATGCTGCTACTACTGCTGCTGCTGCTACTACTATCACTGCTGCTGCTGCTGCTGCTACTACTACTACTACTACTACTACTACTACTACTACTACTACTACTACTACTACTACTACTACTACTACTACTACTACTACTACTACTGCAACTACTACTACTAGGCCTACTACTCGCAGAGTGGTAGGGTCCCAGTGTTACCAGTGGATAAGCACTACAGAATTTACTACTGCTAATTAAAAATTAAATAATAGATGAAACTTAGTTTATGCTATAGAGTATAATGTACTATTACTTTCCTCTTTCAGGGTCCTCGTATGACCGCTAGACTCTGCTTTAATTACGTCCATCTTAATTAGGGTAATTGGCCAATTAAGCATCAACAACAATGTTCTCTAATTATCCACGGTTTGCTTTTAAAGTCAATCAATGCATACACTGGCTGTTAGTACTGAAGGCCTTTCGGACAGAATTTCCTTTGTCAGGCTAATATGTATGTCGTATTTGGCAAGGTTATTTGTTTTCTACACACACGGAATGTCTGCCCGTCCACCCGCCCACCCGTCAGGCAGATTATCAGTTGGATATCTAGATAAGATAAGTTTCCTGAGACAAGTATTCATAATTTTTTCTTTGCAATCAGTGGAATATAACGCTTGTACTATCAACATAAATACCCATATATAGACAAATACAGCTGACATTGTAATTTTTCCGCATGGGAATCAGTTATCCATTTAAGCTACGATGCATATAAATATGTTTATTGCACTCTAAACCTGAAGCTTAGCATTGTACACCACACGAAATATCACCTAGTTGTGATTATGTGACCAAATAACGGTATATTGGCGACCATTTTGAATATATTTAAATTAGGCATATTTCCACTACCTAGATTTTTCTAGACGTTTAATATGTAAATCTAGACAATGTTCTAAAATGCATAGCGAAGAAAAAACCCATTCTATTGCAATAAATACATTAAAATTGTTGAATATTTTGAAATTAATTTGACTGGAATGGCTTCCAGTTAAATTAATTTCAAAATATTAATCAGAATAAGCAATTATATTGCAAAGAATTTACTTTTTCAGGGATGTATCGGTGAACGGGTTAAACTTGTACATTAACTTACTTACTTACTTACTTACGTACGTACGTACGTACGTACGTACGTACGTACGTACGTACGTACGCACGCACGCACGCACGCACGCACGCACGCACGCACGCACGCACGCACGCACGCACGCACGCACTCGCTCGCTCACTCACTCACTCACTCACTCACTCACTCACTCACTCACTCACTCACTTAACACTGTAACGCTCAAATCTGTTCAAGAAAATTTCAATTTGCAGACGAAGAGACGACTATTTTTGAAAATTTGTCATCGGAATAACTGGCTCGGTTATCGAGCCGGTGTAGCACGGACGGACCGGACGGGTACTGACCATCCCAGCAAAGTTGGGTACGGAACAGTCACTCCAGATTCTCTCCAAGCACGCCCCCCCCCCCCATCCACCCCACACCCCCCCCCCCCCATGGGTAGGATAGTGCGATAGAGTGCGTGGTGCGCATGCACGCGCGTCAGAGCTTTCCTGAGGACACGTTTCGGAATTGGAAGCGAGTGCATACCTATAGTGTACCGAGTGGGTACTCGTAAAAACCTTAAATTATTCCGTTCTCGTTGTTCTTGGTACCAATCAGGACCTGAATAAAACGAGCTTGTATACATAAATAGATCTAGAATGTTCTAGAACGTGGTGAAAACGTCACTGATCTAGCTGCACGCTGATTGGCTATTGCTCGGCCGCTGATTGGCTGAGGTATCTGCCTCTGACGTCATGAGTAGTATAAAAAGGGTGAACAATCGAGAATCAGGAGAATCGTCGGCGTGGAGACAGACCCGTCTGAATGACTGGCTGGAACTGCAGGACTAGACGAGTGGACCGGAACACCGACGGAAGATACAGAACATCACCGCGGTTACAAACGGCTTTTGATGCGAGATTGCATCACCCCTCTTCAAGATCACCGAAAAAGATCGACCATTCGAGTTGACGAGTGAGTGTGTACGTTCCTTCAGGGCATTTAAGGAACTTTTGATGACTGCTCCGATTCTCGCTCATCCTAACCCTAACCTTGATTTCATCCTGGACACTGATGTGTCAGCTTACGCTATCGGCGCAGTTCTATCTCAGGTCAAAGAGGATGGAACAGCGCATGTACTGGGTTATGGTTTGCATACTCTAAACAAAATGGAGAAACGTTATGCGACCACTAAGCGAGAACTACTGGCTGTGGTCTACTTTGTCAAGTATTACAAACACTTTCTGTACGGTCGCCCATTTACTCTCTGTACAGATCACGCTGGCTCAGAAACCTAAAAAATCCGGAGGGCCAGGTAGTGAGGTGGCAGGAATCCCTACAGGCTTTAAACTTCAATGTGGTTCATAGACCCGGCAAACTGCATGGAAATGCCGATGCCTTGAGCAGAATTGGGCTTGAGGATGAACCCGAAGTAGCCACCACCATGACACATACAACCCAGCCATCTCCGGTGTTCCCCGAATTGCGGTGCACAGAGTGGAACACGGAGACAGTCGCTCATGAACAAGCAACAGATGCGCAGACAGGATATATATATATATATATATATATATATTTATATATATATATATATATATATATATATATATATATATATATATATATATATATATATATATGAGTGGATCCATGAGGGGGTACGTCCTCCCCAGGAACCTACTACACCATTATCTGCAACAGCAAAATACTACTATCAGCAGTTCGAGGAATGCCACCTTCATGAACGCGTTCTCTAAATCAATAACCACATTGTGATTCCGGAATGTTATCGAAACACAATTCTTGAACAACTACACGATAACGCGGGATATTTAGCTGTTGAGCGGACATTAACCCAGATAAAACAGAGATTTCACTGGATTGGAATTCGCGATAGTGTAAAGGCATGGGTCGCCAAATGTGTCCCATGTCAAAGACGCGCTGTTGGCCCACACCATTCCGCACCATTACAAGTTAAAATTCGTGGTGCACCATGGGAGGGAGTGGCTATTGATGTGCTCGGACCCTCGAATATGATGGATGAAGGAAAAAGTACATCCTCGTATTACAAGATTATTTTACGAAGTGGGTGGAAGCATTTGCTTTGCCAGACCAAGAGGCATCCACCATAGCAGAGGTCTTGGCAAGCAATGTGTTCTGCTGGTTTGGAATGCCCTATGAGCTGCACTCTGATCAAGGAAGTAATTTTGAGGGCCGGCTGATCTCCAAGCTCTGCAAATTGTTTCATATCATCAAAACATGGACCACTCCATATCATCCATGCAGCGACGGTATGGTCGAAAGATTAAACCGTACGCTTGCAGAAATGTTGATGAAGGAAACGCGCCTTGATTGTAACGATTGGGATTTATGACTCCCATATGTGCTCATGGCATGCCGTACTTCAGTACATTCCAGCATGGGTTATACCCCTGCACTGTTAATGTTAGGCCATGAATTAGCCTTGCCCCTGGATCTGGCCATGCCCAGGATTCCGGGGGAGAAAAATTCACCATCTCTCTACGTAGAGCTCATGCGGCAGTGGATAGAGCAGACCCTTGAGCTAGTGAGAGCAACTTTATCCACTGCACACCAGCGTCAGAAAACATGGCATGACCGGCGGGGGCATGGAGACCCGTATGAAGCAGGAAGAATGTTTTGGGTACACGATTCGCGACGTTCTGCAAACGTGCCAAGTAAACTGAGTTACCACTGGAAAGGCTCCTATGTGGTAGTAGGTAAGATGTCAGATGTGACCTACCATATCCACGCTTTGGATGGCTTGACCTCAGTCACCCACTTCGATCAACTTAAACCTTGTGCCAGTGACAACCCAGTGCCAAGGCTCAGACTGGGCATTGCACATGACACCAGTACCCAGACGGATGTCTCTGCGGAGAAGAGTATTTCCGACGTTAGTCCGGAGCACCGCAGTGCCAGTTTGGCCTCTCTTCTACCAAGACAAGGAGTCCTGTGAATGGTCGACTAATGCTGAGGATGATGACGAGATACGTACTCGCCCTCTCCCTCCTCAGTGTGGGTCTACTAGATCTGGGAAGTCGTATCTGAAGACTTTCTCGTTTGTGTTGTCCAAAGGGAAGGACGGAAAAGTTGTACTACCGAGCTCTTCCCACTCCCACCCACTTCATGCTATACCCTGTGTTAGAGTTACCACAAGTGGAAGCTGAGGCGGCCCGGGACATGCTTCTTGTGGGGTGGAACATGTAGTGAATAGTATGGAAGTAAAGAGGCTGGATGAGGCCTTGGCTTGTTTTGAAGAACAGCAGAACTGCACAACTTGGTGTACCCGTCCATGCCCAAACATTACACGACCACTCCCTATCCGAACACACACACCCCTGCCCCATCTCCAACGCACGCCACTCGTCTATACACCAAATTCGGACATCATACGTCCTGTCCACTTCACACTCCACTCGTTGTCTGTAGACTGTCACTCTTCAGATATGAGAGAGTCCACTGTTACAGAGGAGGGGAAAACCAACCCCCATACCCCCACCCCACAGGCAGTGGGCAGGGAAGCAGCCTGTTCAGCAGACTCTCGGCTCGAATTTTCCTGGTACTTAAAAACTACGACAGAGTACCAACTGTCGTGTAATGGGAGAGGTCCCATTCTCCACTCCAATGGGCAACCCTGACCACACATGCCCGGCCAAGCTCCCCATGAGCAGTCAGAACATCACACCCTACACAGAAATCCAGGAGCACTCAGAACACACTTGCCCGCAAGGCTGGATACGTCAATTCACTGTTGTGCGAACATCACATACACATCTGGTTATAAGGAAGATATAACGGAAACATTCAACATCAGCAACAACAAAGTATAGCAATCACCTAATGTTTTAAAATCGAAAAAGTTACAGACATATTTTTCCGCAACATTCCCTCCCGCACAGATGTGGGAAGTTCATTACTTTCCGCAATCCCGACTTTTCCGCACCCGCAACAGACTTGGCATTCACCAGCGTGGAAACCTGGATATTCCCAATCCGCAATACACCAGCACCACGCAGCAGCCCGGACTTCCCTACAACAGTACACTACCGCCATCAATGCCAGTCAACATTTTCCACAATCACCTTCTTATCCGGTTTACGGAAAACTGATCATACAGAAAGAAGGAACACTTCCGCAGCCATCTACAGTACGCACTACAGGGGATCCCACACTCCACCCCCACCCCCCCCCCCCCCTTCCCTTCCCCACTCCACTCCACTCCACCCACCCACCCCACCCCCACCCCACCCCACCCCCACCCCCGGAATCGTCATACGGAAACAGCTAAAATATTATACTTCAATCACACGTAATAACAGTCACTATTACTAAGAGAGCAAAATTCCTGCAGTCTGTCGTCCATCATGAGTAGGATTTTGCCACCGAAGAGTTGAATTCGCTAATGGATTGATTCAAGTTACGACAACACCCTTCTTCGTCATCTGCGTTTATCAGATAAACAGCCACGTGTATCAATGAAAATCATCAACTTGACAGAAACATAGACACTCAAGTTGACTGTATTCATAATCTCCATACGACGGTATTGTAATTGTAAACTGAGGCACGCACTTTCCGAGCTGTATTATAATAAATTAAGTTTAGACTAGGTAGGGCTGGGACTCGTCCTACCCACAGAGGAGGATGCTTGGCAGTTCACCCACCCGGAAAACACGGTCCAGCTTGGCGGAATTAGTAAACTTAATTTGCGCAAGGCACGGAGCTGTTTAAACCAAACAATAATTATAGACAGCTATATTGTCCTAATTTTGATTAGAACACCATCGTTCTACCATGTACACAGTTCATTAACCCACGGGCCAATGAAGTGGCATCAAAACTTCGACAGTATCAGGGAGAATTTCAAATATTCTCTTACCTACATATTCCCGCACAAAATCAACACGGGCTGGAATACACCTATCATAGACAAACCACTGACGCATGTGTAAGATCATACGCATACAGGGATGCTGTTCGAGGAACAGATTTTAAAACATATATTTCCGTCTTTCGCACCAACAACAAATAATCAGCAGGATCAATACTCCACCATTACGTAAATATTGCCTAAGTTTCCGATCAACCATGTGCTTTCACAACAAGAAACCACGTGACTTTCACTTCTATTTCCAGTAAATTGGATCAAAGGCTTTAAACACAAGAGCCGCCCAAAATGCGCATCTACCACAGCGTGATGGAAGAGGCAAGAGGGATGAGTCAGGGCAATTGCCGCTGACGTCACTGCGCTCACGCACACCCCATTGGGCGCTCCAGGCAGAAATTAGTACAGGCAAGTTTATAAGCATCCAATCTAAAAAAACGCTTCACGCTAATTAAAAGGTGAGCTTCCACGGGAATAAGTAGTTCCGAGTTTTTACATTGATTGGAGACTTGTTTTTCCTTTAAGTGGAGACGAAAGTGATACTCTTTCCTTGTTGTAAAATTACGTTCTTTACACGGGAGGAATATATCAGCTGACTCCAGTTTTAAATAAATCCAAACCTACCTTATAGGGCATGGCCAAATCACCCTAGAACTTTCGGGTGTGGTCGTCCGCCCTCCTGTGATGTCACCAAAAAATATAAAAGGAGGAGATCGCGCATTGAAACTTCATCTTCCCGTCAAATTCTACACTAGGGAAGAACAAGCATTAGGCTACTTTCGTGTCGCAAACCAAATTCTACTGTTTACTTATTATTGATTTATCACTTCTATTAATATTATCTGGCCAGGAAAAGTATGAAGAGTTAGGAAAAATAGATTAGGCTAGGCAGTCCACACCGTTATCAATATGCGGAAATAAAATGTCACTTATAGAGGACCTTGCCTTGTCCGACAGCTCAGAGGAGTCAGCGCCAGCTCATTCCGGAAAGAAGTAGCCATGTACAGCATTACAGCTCAATGGACAGCCATTACTTACTCCGGCAAGAAATGCCTCGTGCACTCCATGGAAAACTTCTGAAGTCCACAAAAATCCGGAAATTATCTGCCAGCACTGCATCAGCATCCACATCAGTATCCGCAAAAGCATCATCGTTTCAGTGACCGCTCATTCAATTTACAACAACCTCGACTTCAACAACAACAGTAATGTCGGAAGTCTCCACACCACCACCAGTTCGCGCATCACCAGTCATCATCTCCGCCACCACTAGTGCTTCAATGGATACGTCCTCGCCATCTTCTAGCTAGAGTATTACCGACCTGGGCCTGCTTAGTAGTGATATATCAGCAGCGGAGGACCATCCGCCACGTCCATCCTGTATGAGTCGGGGTACCCAGACATGCTGGGGAAACTTCACAGTGGATGTTTGTGGACACTATTGCCGAGGTTGCAGCAGGATTTATCAGTAGTTGTGCCGAACACAGAACTTTATTATTATGTTTATTTTTTAAATACTTTTCTTATTATTATTATTATTATTATTATTATTATATATGTTTTAACAATTGAAACCCAGTGCCTAGGCTGACTACGGTCATCCTACACAGCTGCGCCATATTCTTGCATGGCTGTGTCTCACATAAAATAATCGCTGCAGGTTCCTGTGTTGTAAACACGTCGTGTGCGACGTAAGTACACAACACACTGTAGCGAATATGTCATAATCCCGTTATGCAGTCTCAGCTACGCTTATTATTATTTGATATTTTTCTTATTATTTTAGTTCCCGCGTCAATACGACGGGACGGATCGTGGGTTAGCGGAAGCTACCAGTGTGGATCCGCACTAACGGGCCACATTATATTAATCAGTATACACCTGGTGCATCCTTTTATTTACCCAGGATGCACATGAAATTAGCATAATCTGTGATACTTTTCTCGGGCATAGTTATGTGATTATATATTTACATTCTATTACATGTATTGTAATTGTGGTACGTTGGAGCGTGGGTGTTCTCTGCAGAAAAATAATTATCCGCATCCAAGAGAACACCTATGCGAGCTATTGTTTAGGTGATTAGACGGTCTAAATAAAAGTATGCACGCACCGTGAAATGAAAACAAAAAAAAGAAAAGCCCTGGAAAAATAATTCCAGGTCAAAAATTAAAATCAATGATATGCCTCCCTCCCAAACTCTTTTGCACCCTATGTGCTCTTTCTTATGAACACGCGTATTTTGCGTTACACTCCTCTTGGCTGCGCGCCTACTTGGGAGGTCTATAATTCCCACCTAGCACGCTCCCGTGTATTCGATCCACCACGCGTGATTGTTTGCTACGGGTGTCAAACTAGGAGGGGTGGTGTAGCACATCCCAACAAAGCTGGGTATTGAACGGCTACTCCGGATTCGCTCCAAGCACGCCCCACCCCCACCCTGGGTAGGATAGTGTGCATATATAAGCCCTATGAGAGGTTTTTTTTATTAATATCGGCTAAGTCTGATAAAGCGCATGGTGCGTATGTGCGCGCGTCAGAGCTTCCCTGATGACACGTCTCGGAATTGGAAGCGAGTGCATGCCTATAGTGTACCAAGTGGGTACTCGTAAAAACCTTTACTTATTCCGTTCTCGTTGTTCTTGGTACGGATCAGGACCAGAATAAAACGAGCTTTCTAGAACTGTTAACCATTTTAAAATCGGCCAGGAAATGGCTGAGTTATCCGCGAAAATAACCTTAAATTATCTTCAAAATATTACTTTTGACGTCGTAATCGCGTGTATGCATAAATAGATCTAGAATGTTCTACAACGTGGTAAAAACGTCACTGATCTAGCTGCACGCTGATTGGCTATTGCTCGGCCTCTGATTGGCTGAGGCATCTGCCTCTGACGTCACGAGTAGTATAAAAGGGGTGAAAAATCGAGAATCAGTAGCATCATCGGCGTGGAGACCGACCCGTCTGGAGGACTGGCTGGAAGTGCGGGACTAGACGAGTGGACTGGAACACCGACGGAACATACAGAACATCACTGCGGTTCCAAATGGCTTTCACCTCACCCACACTGAAAAGCAGTTCTTGGACTTTCCGTGTTACAGAATTTTGGATGCTCCCGCATGGCCATCCGGGAGAAAAATAATTAATGTTATGATTCCCGCTTCCGAACTTTTCTAACACCTCTGCGGAAAGGGCCTTTACGGCCCGGGATGTAATCCTACGGAATGTAGAGCTATGGTGATTCTTGGTGGATGACTCGCCGGATCTGCCAACCATGCTGAAAAGTGGACCTCAATTTCCACACTGCATGTCATGTTTTAATTAACTTTTTGACCACAGTCTGGTGGAACTTTGCTATGCGTGTCGCAAGAGCTATGCGACGCATCCTGCACCATGTGCCAGTTATGTAACTGTTTAACATTATCAAGCCCTCTCTTCTAACAGGCAAAACTTCAACTTTACTATTTCCGTCACCGGACGGAAAACTTTCTCACTTCCGAATAAATTGTATACTAGTTACCAAGACTATCTAATAGACATTACTTCACGGCTCTGTTTCACTGGCCTGAGTCTGTACCATGTCTACTCTGTCCGGAGGAGCAGGCTTGCAGAGACCTACCTACGGCAATCAGCTGCGGAGATCTGCCTGTGGAAACCCTTCCAGCCTCATAGAACGTGTCAGCTCACGCTACGAATATGCTAGATTAGTATAGACAGACATACCGGTGACACAAATGGTTGGGACCACACCATGTGGTTCAATCTCGGCGGCAATGGTCGCGCGGCCCCACTGGAATATCAGTGTTCCACTCGGAGAGACGTCATACAGGATCCGCGACCCCGAGATCCGCAGCTAACCAGCCATCCTGGTCATCGTGCACGTGCGGCGCGATGGGCGGAAACCTAATGGCGGACCAGCACGTATCCCCGCGAGCTACACCAGTCATTCCGGTGGGAAATTTTCAAAAATAGTCTTCTCTTGGTCTGCAAATGGACACTTCTCAAGACCACTACAGAAGCCGTTTTTGGATGATATGAGCTTTACTGTTTGAATACATTGCACATTTGGCAGACATACCACTTCAGATAGTGTACGTTTTTTTGACATTAGAACCTCAATTAACCTACATTTAACCCGTCACCGGGTATAAGCCCTACTGCAGCGTGTGATAGTCTTCATTCTGAGGTTTTTTTATTATCATACATTGTTAACCCTCTGCTCTCTGAACTCCCAGGATCTCATTTTCCAGCTAACTAGACACGTAAGCTGTTGAATATTTTGAAACTAAATTGACTGGGAGTTGTTGCTGGTCTAAATATTCAAAATAGGGTTTATTAACCCTTTAATGACTAAATTTAAAATATTTACTTATTGAATGTCAATTTGCAGGCCAAGCGAAGACTATTTTTGAAAATTTACCACAGGACTGAATGGCTCGGTTATCGAGCCAGTCATTCCAGTGGTAAAATTTCAAAATTAGTCTTCTCTTGGCCTGCAAATGGCCATTGCCCAAGACCACTACAGAGGCCCGTTTTGGCCGGCTTCGTCGTGAAAGGGTTAACTAGCAAATAACTTATGAATTCGGCTTTCCGGGTTTTAATTGTTAACCCACTCAACCAGAATCAGCAAAAAAACCCTCAAAATCATGTATAAGGCAACAAGTATTCTGTTGAATATTTTGATGTGTTTTTGATCAAATTCAAATTCCTGTACTTTAGTGTTCTAATCGAGGATAATCATAATCAACTACGTCATGTGTATGATGACGTCATAATCCACTACGTGATGTGTAAGATAACGTCATAATCAATTACGTCATGAATGACGTAGATACGTTGGTCCAGAACGCTTAATTGAAGAAGAACTAGGCGTTGCTGTACGAATTGTATGCCGTTACTATTTAATAAACATGCTGTTGAATATTTTGAAACTAATTTGACTGAGCGCCATATGCAGCAACAACATCCAGCCAAAATAATTTCAAAATATTCAATGGCTTACCTGTATAGTTTCTGGAAATTGATAGTCAGGGAGTTCAGGGATCGATTGATCCCATCACTGTCAAAGCATGGGTGGAGCTGAGCTAGAGATGGGCGGGGCATAGCTAAAACTATATTGCTACACTATGGTTACGGTCGCCGTGTTTATTCTACTACAACGTAATGGAGATTTCCGTTTTTAGCTATGCCCCGCCCATCACTAGCTAAGCTCCACCCACACACCCGCCTTGTTGGGATTGACCGATCCCCGAATGCCCTAACTATCAATTTCCTGAAAACTATACAGGGAAGCTGTTGAATATTTTGTAACTAATTTGACTCGGTGCTCTTGCTGCCTATGGCAGCAACAGCGACCAGTCATATTGGTTTCAAAATATTCAACAGAATATTTATTAGATAGTAAAGACATACAATTTATACAACAACGCGTAGACCGTCTTCAAATATGCGCTCGTGAAGTACTTATCGACGTCATTCATGACGTCATTCATTATGATGTCATTCTACACATCACGTAGGTAATTATGACGTCATATGATGGGTGGGTACTCTGGAAAGGTGAATTGAATGCACTTTACGGAAATACATCACGGCAATAACATTTGTTCAAGAAGGATTAATCAAACCTACGTAAGATTATCTTATTCAATCGATCGATCGAAAATTTTGTTTTATATTTTTTGGGGAATAATCGGAGGCGAGCAATGAATTCTGGCGGCTCGTAAGTGATTGACAGCTGTCCGACTACTGCAAGTCACCAGAAATAATTTCAATGGGCACTAACGCTGGACTTGCTGAATATTTTGAGAACAATTTGACTGAAAGTTGTTTGTAGCTTAGCGTTAAACCCCATGGAAATCCAGCACGAATACAGTTAATCTGTGCCTGTCACTAATAGTGGAATAATATCGCGTCACTATTGTCATGTGATCACTTAGCCATTACCACTCTGATGTCAATATTATATCTTTTACTGCGTCAATATAAAAAAAAAATGTGTGTACATTTTAAAACAATTTTGGTGGAAGATGTTGCTGTTTATGACAGCACTATCTTCCAGCAAATTTGTTTAAAAATGAAAACCAGTCCATCTTTTAATTTAATATGAAAATTTAAAAAATTTTGATACCAGAGTTGTAAGTGGTAATACCGTTGCGTTGATATTGTGAGTGCACGTGTGGCTTGGCGAGATATTGTTCCATTTCTAGCTAAGCTCCCCCCATTTCTAGCTCAGCTCCGCCCATTTCTAGCTCATCTCAGCCCATTTCTAGCTACGCTCCGCCCATTTTTAGCTAAGCTCCGCCCATGAGCGTGTCGTGATCGATTTATACACTTTGAACACTGAATTCCCAGAATCTCGTAAACCTATGTGGTGTTAGATAATCGCTAGCTCCCCAAAGTCACCGAGGACATTGAGGGTGTCAAGATGAAAACGGAATTAGAAGTACTTAAAGTTATCGTAGTGTGATAAATGTACTGGGTCCTATCATTTGAGGTGCACGATTTGTAGATGTTTCGATATATCTCGATGGTGTGTAAATTCGAGATTTTTTACGCGGCTAATCTTACGAAATGGGAAAATCGTGATTAGTTTCCACCGACATATTTTGAAATTATTTATATTTCAAAATATTCGGCAGTAAGTCGACGCTGTGCCCATTCGCTTAGAATCTCGGTATGTTCCTCATGCATCACCGTTTCCATAGGCAGCAACAGCACACAGTCAAGTTAGTTTAAAAATATTCAACAGCTTGTCTGTATAGCTTTCTGGAACTTGAGATTCGGAGAGTGCATGGAACGATCCCAACAAGGGAACAGCGTGGGTGGAGCTTAGCTAAAGATGGGCGGGGCATATCTGAAACCAGATTCCTCCGTTGGTTATGACGTCATACACGAACAGTGACCAATCGGGTCCCTTCATTGACCACCAAACCTACAACTCGTTAAGAAGAAGCCTTAATCAGACTTGATATCAGTAGTCATAATGCGACCCAATAACGGAATGCGCATGCGTATAGGTGAACTCAAGGCTAATTGATAATGTTCGGCGTGAACTCTCATGAACTCTCGTGAATTCTCGTTTATTCTTTGATGACAATTGATACACGAAGATATTCTACTCCGATTAGTTTAACTGTTTAAACACAATAACGCCGTCTTCACTCAGAAGCAGATTTAAAAAGGCATGGTGCCAATATACGGATCTTCGCGCCAAAGCATATATATATATATAAGCTAAGTACTTTTATTAAATTATTGATTTTAAATTCTTTTTTAATCTCTAAACTTTAATGTTTATAACACAATAATTTTCTTCACACAGGTTTTGCTGATAATATCTCACCAAATGTGGGAATGAGTTTCAAAGTGGAAGCCCGATAATCTGGCAGGTGGGTGGGGATGAGTGGGGGTGGGGGTGGGTCGGGTTGGGGGCGGGGGGCGTACCGAATTGTTCTGGGCCAAAACGACTCATAACGAATGCGACTCAAATCTATCTCAACTCAGCCATACACTGTTGAATGGCCATTGGCAAATGTCATCGCAAAAGTTAAATTAGTCGTTGTTCAGATAATAGGCCTACCAGCTTAATTAAATTTTAGTTTAATTTAATTTTAGTTTAAAGCAGTTTTAACTCAATACAAACCTCATTCTGTTGAAGTCTACGTATTTCTTTTGAGCATTCCAAATCTGGTCCTTGATTTCGGTAATATCGCGTTTGCATTTATCGATCTCAACGGATTTCAAACCTTCGTCTGAAAACAGAGGAGAAAAATAACACAGAGTCGTGGGAGTGGCCATCGAACACGAGAATTCACTGCTGATGATTGTGACGACGACAACGACGATGATGATGATGATGATGATGATGATGATGATTATGATGATTGTGGCGATGGTAATGGTAAATTGCTACTGCTACTATTGGCTATGCTGCTGCTGCTGCTGCTGCTGCTATTGGTGGAGGCCGTGTCTCTCGCTAACTTTACCTCCCCTGTAGGCCTACAACCACCCCCTATCAATCGGCAACAACACAGAGAAAATCAAACACGTATTGAATGTTCACTTTATTCTGACTAGCCCTTCACACAGCCAATAAACAAGTGAGGGGAAATACTTTATCCCCTTTACTTACCTCTACGCGCAAAAATGACAATAAAAATAATGAACAAGTAAATAGGTATCTTAATAACAGAATATATATTAGTGCCGCCTAGGTTCCACACCTACCCACCCACGCCATTTGGTTTAGAAATTGACAAGGGTTTCCTGGTAACTGGTCGGACGCGTTCATAGTGTCACTGCCTATATTAATTGCTAGGATATGACAATTAGCCCGCGTACTGGAGATAGAGAAAATTATTGATTTATTAGGCCTAACTAGTTTCGTTAAAAAATGTGCTACGCGGTATTTATTACGCATAATACGTAGTCTAATTGAATAATTTGAAAACAATTTAACTAGAGGCTGTTGCTGTCATATAGTACATGTCATAAATAAGCTAAAGTGTTTCCAGATTCATAACAGTAACGTGTTAGCTAGCATAATTTTGAACACGATGCGAGAAAGGTTCTGTTGAATATTTTGAATTTAATTTAACTGGAAGCCATTACTGCCTTAGGACTTAAATTAAGTCCAAAATATTCAACATTACGTTTTATTCTGTCATGGAAACACTGGAGGATTCAAGTTTATCCATCAATCATATGACGTCATAATGAAATACGTAACGTGTAGGATTACGTCATAATCAATTACGTCATGAATGACGTAGATAAGTTCGCCACGAACGCACAATTGATGACAGACTAAGCGTTGTTGTATGACTTGTAGCTGTTTACTATTTAATGAACATGCTGCTGAATGTTTTGAAACTAATTTGACTTGGCGCCATAGACAGCAACGTCACCCAGTCAAATTAATTTCAAAATATTTAACGGCTTACCTGTATAGTTTTCTGGAAATTGATAGCCAGGGAGTTCAGGAATCGCTCGATCCCAACATGGGCGAAGTGTGGGTGAAGTTTAGCTAAAGATGGGCGGGGCATCGCTAAAACTGGATTCCTACTTTTAAGTTATTTCTGAGGCGTACTCTAGGAAACGAGGGAATAGCTATCGGAACAATTGCGTCCCCGAAACACATAGACATTACCTGTCCGCAACGAACCACCGCCATTTCCACCCAGGTCACGTGCGGGATTGGTGGTTCTGTAAGACGGGTGGCTGTAACTGTGGCCGTACGATCACCCAGTTTACTCTACTATCATCAGTTGACTTCAAAAGCTAGTTTTAATCGAAACAATAGCTTTTATTAGGCAGGCCAGCGCCTGTTTCTAGCAAGTACCTTTGATGACCCATTACAGATAGGGCAGGCTATAGTTATGGATGCGTTCACGCACTTGCCGTGTCTTACTTAGCGAGAGAGGAAATTTATTAGTAAGGCGTTGTGGTGCGATGAAAACAAATAGTTACTATCGCGATAGAATTTAGTAATACCAATATTCGATAATAAATCTCAACAAATCACATAAATTTGGAGCATATGACGAGCGAACACTCGAATCATATTGATAATTGCTCGGGTAATCCACTTAACTCCCCGAAAACTTTCAAAATTCATAAAACGTGCTTATTAGAATTAAAACAATCTTTGTAGCTAAGAAACGGGTTAGCGACAAGGGAATGTATGCGCCATTGGCGGACAACCAACCACTAACAGCAATTAACATTGGCATAGCTTGTCGTAGTGTTGAAGACGATCGGAAGATGATGATGAAGAAGAAGAAGAAGAAGAAGAAGAAAGGGAAGAAGACGAATAAGAAGAAGAAGAGGGAAGAAGAAGAAGATGATGGTGATGAAGATGAAGATGGGGTGGAGGAGGAGGAGAAGCAGGAGGAGGAGGAGAACGGAGGAGGAGAACGGAGGAGGAAGAGGAGGAGAACGGAGGTGGCGAACGGAGGAGGAAGAGGAGGAGGCGGAGGAGGAGGAGGAGGAGGAGGAGGAGGAGGAGGAAGGAGGAGGACGATGAAGAAGAGGATGAGGAGGAGGAGGAGGAAGGGGAAGGAGGAGGAGAACGGAGGAGGAAGAGGAGGAGGAGGACGAGAACGGAGGAGGAGAACGGAGGAGGAAGAGGAGGAGGAGGAGGACGATAAGGAAGAGGAGGATGAGGATGAGGAGGAAGGAGGAGGAGGGGGGAGGAGGAGGAAGAGAACGGAGGAGGAAGAGGAGGGGTGGGTGGGGGAGGAGGAGGAGGAAGGAGGAGCGGGAGGAGGACGAGGAGAATGAGGGGGACGACGAGGAGGATGAGGTAGGCGGAGGAGGAATGAGAGGACGATGAGGAGGAGGTGGAGGAGGAGGATGGAAGGAGGAAGGAGGAGGAGGAGGAGGAAGGAGGAGGGAGGAGGAGGAGGAGGAGAAAAGGAGGAGAAGAACGGAGGAGGAAGAGGATGAGGAGGAAGGAGGAAGAGGACGATGAGGAAGAGGAGGAGGAGGAGGAGGAGGAGGAAGGAGGAGGGGCAGGAAGAGGAGGAGAACGGAGGAGGAAGAGAAGGGAGATGAGGGGTGGGGAGGAGGAGGAAGGAGGAGGAGGACGAGGAGGATGAGAAAGGGGAAGATGACTGGGAGGACGATGAGGAGAATGAGGAGGAGGACGAGGAGGAGGATGGAAGGAGGAGGACGAGGAAGGAGGAGGAAGGAGGAGGAGTCGAACCGAGGAGGAAGAGGAGGAAGAGGAGGAGGAGGAAAGAGGAGGTGGACGGGGAGGACGATGAGGAGGAGGAGGAGGACGATGAGGAGGAAGGAGGAGGGGGAGAAAGGAGGCGGCAGGAGGAGGAGGAGGACGTTGAGGAGGAGGAGGAGGAGGAGGAGGAAGAGAAAAGGAGGAGGATATGAACGGAGGAGGAGGAGGAGGATGATGAGGCGGATGAGGACGGACCGAGGAGGAAGAGGAGGAAGAGGAGGAGGAGGAAAGAGGAGGTGGACGGGGAGGACGATGAGGAGGAGGAGGACGATGAGGAGGAAGAAGGAGGAGGGGGAGGAAGGAGATGGAAGGAGGAGGAGGAGGATGACGAGGAGGACGATGAGGAGGAGGAGGAGGAGGAGGAGGAAGAGAAAAGGAGGAGGATATGAACGGAGCAGGAGGAGGATGATGATGAGGCGGATGAGGACGGAGGAGGAGGAGGAGGAGAACGGAGGAGGAAGAGGAGGAGGATGGAGGAGGAGGATGACGACCATGACGAGGAGGACGATGGGGAGGAGAACGGAGGAGGAAGAGGAGGAGGAGGAAGGAGAAGGAGGACGAGGAGGACGAGGCGGAGGATGATGAAGAGAAAAGGAGGAGGATGTGAACGGAGGCGGAGGAGGAGGATGAGGACGAACGAGGAGGAGGAGGACAAGGAGGAGGAGGAGGAGGAGAAGCAGGGGGAGGAGGAGGAGGAGGACGACGACGAGGAGGAGGAGAAGAGGAGGATGACGAGGACGAATGAGGAGGAGGAGGAGGAGAAGGAGGAGGAGGAGAAGAAGCAGGAGGAGGAGAATGAGGACGAGGAGGAGGAGGAGGAGGAGGAGGAGGAGAGAAGAAGCAGGAGGAAGATGAGGTGAACGGAGGAGGAGGTGAAGAGGAGGAGGAAGGAGGACAACAGGGGAGGAAGAGGAGGGAGAGGAGGGGTGGGGAGGAGGAGGAAGGAGGAGGCGGAGGAGGACGAGGAGGACGACGAGGAGGATGAGAAAAGGGAGGAGGACTGGGAGGACGATGAGGAGGAGGAGGAGGAGGATGAGGAGGAGGATGGAAGGAGGAAGGAGGAGGAAGAGGAAGGCGGAGGAAGGAGAAGGAGAGAAGGAGGAGGAGATGAACGGAGGAGGAAGACGAGGATGAGGAAAGAGGAGGTGGACGGGGAGGACGATGATGAGGAGGAGGACGATGAGGAGGAAGGAGGCGGAAGGAGGATGAGGAGGACGATGAGGAGGAGGAGGAAGAGAAAAGGGGGAGGATATGAACGGAGGAGGAGGAGGATGAGGACGGTGGAGGAGGAGGAGGAGAACGGAGGAGGATGATGAGGAGGAGGATGGAGATGGAGGAGGTGGACGACGACCACGACGAGGAGGTCGATGAGGAGGAGAACGGAGCAGGAAGGGGAGGAGGAGGAAGGAGAAGGAGGACGAGGAGGACGATGAGGAGGATGAGAAAGAGAAAAGGAGGAGGATATGAACGGAGGCGGAGGAGGAGGAGGATGAGGACGAAGGACGAAGAGGAGGAGAGGGAGGAGGAGGAGGAGGAGAAGAAGCAGGAGGAGGAGGAGAAGAAGATGAGGAGGAAGAGGACGAAGGAGGAGGAGGAGGAGAAGGAGGAGGAGGAGAAGAAGCAGGAGGAGGAGGACGACGAGGAGGACGAGAAGGAGGCGGAGGAGGAGGAGGTGAAGAAGAGGAGGATGAGGACGAGGAGGAGGAGAAGAAGCAGGAGGAAGATGAGGTGAACGGAGGAGGAGGTGAAGAGGAGGAGGAGGAGAGAAGGCGGAAGGAGGATGAGGAGGGGAGGTCGAGGAGGGGAAGAAGAGGATGAAGAAGGAGAAGAAGAAGAAGAAGAAGAAGAAGCAGCAGATCGAATCTCTTCATCGTGTGTAAACTGTTGAATATGTTGAAAGTTCAAGCTAATTCACCTTTAATTTGTTGACCACGGCCCAAAGAACATATCTTAATTAAATAAGTTTCAATCAATAAGTAGCAATTTTATTACCCCCCTGAAGGACAGCTAGTGCGGGTCATCGCCATCAATGGTACCATATATAGTTACTGATTAGCTTTAGGCGACTGATCAAAGGCATGCGAGAATAGCGCTTTCTGAGTTACATGATCCGGACTGGCTTCTATATGGTCATTCACTTACCTTCGTTAGAGCCGTATATTGTTCTTCAGTAACTCCGTGGGACATTGATTTTCCGTATTATCAGATACCGGGCTCAATGGCTCGTAATTAATCTTTAAGACTATGAGGATAGGAGATCGTTATTAATGACATGTGTTGTCGATGTGTGGGCCAGTCCGTGCTCTCTACCCGTGCCGGCTATTCGGTCTCATGCAGCTTCCCACAATTCATTGCGCTTAATTACTACAGTTTAACGTTAACCGGACGCTGTCCTTGGGTCGAGGTTCCGGCTAATAGAGACTGTGGGCCATCAAATGAACGCTTTAATACAACTCATTTAATGATAATTGACGAATCATGTTTTAGCCATGACCCGCCCATCTCTAGCTAAGCTCCACCCACACTTCGCCCGCGTTGGGATTCAATCGATCCCCGAACTCTCTGACAATCAGTTTCCAGAAAACTATAAATGTAAGCTGTTGAAAATTTTGAAACTAATTTGACTGCGTGCTGTTGCTATGGCAGCAGCGGCGCCCAGTCAAATTAGGTTCAATATATCCACAGCATGTTTATTAAATAGTCATACAGTTCGTACAACAACGCTGTAGTCCGTCATTAAATATGCGTTCGTGGCGAACTTAATTAAGCCATTCATGACGTCATTGATTATAACGTAATCCTCCACGTCACTTAGTGGATTATGATGTGATATGATTGATAGATAAACTGGAAAGGTACATTATCTTCGGGGGCCAAATAATAGTGATTTATTCAATATTACGACCACCTTTCTTAAAGAACGATTATATTTTAGGACCAATGGCAAACTATGTACGTTACTATTACAACATAATTGAACGTGATGGCTGGGCAGAATTTGACGCCTGAAATTCCGCTGTCTCACCAGACAACACTACAGGTACGCCGTTGAATAAACAGCTAGGGGAAACAACATGTCTCCAGTCAACTTAGTTACAAAATATTAAACCTTTCGTGACGAATCCGGCCTCTGTTGTGGTTTTGAGTAATGTCCATTTGCAGGCCAAGAGAAGGCTATTTTTGAAATTTTACCACTGAAATGACTGGCTCGGTAACCGCGCCAGTCATTACAGTGCTAAATTGTCAAAAAATAGTCTTCTCTTGGCCTGCAAATGAACATTCAATAAGTAAATATTTTAATTTTTCGAAGAAATTTGGTCATTAAAGGTTTAAAGGGAACATTCCTTACGTCATAAAGAATTTATTGTTTTAAACAAAGCTCATTAAAAAAAATCTCTGTCTTGAACACGCCTAAAGCTCGCGCCCTCGTCAAATTACGAGCACACCTTTCGTGCATTCAAACCGGCACAAATCGGATCAGTAGTTTGCGAGAATCATCCGTGCCAAACAAAATACCCAACATGCAATACTCCCGCGGCAGTCCGACCCACCCTCCGCCATGTCCACGTTATACGAGGCCAGAAGTGGATACGTTGTTATATAATAGGGCAGAATATACTAAAGCTGTTTCATTGGACGATGTTGTCTGCCGAGTGTTATCAAAACAGTATTGCATAATTGATGAAGAGGAAGAAGAAGAAAAAGAAGAAGAAAACGAAGAAGAAGACGAATACGAGGCGGCGGCGACGACGATGAAGATGATGAATACTAAGAGAGGAAGATGATGATGACGACGACGAAGATGACGACGACGACGACGATCATAATCATCATCATCATCATCATCATCATCATCATCAATGGTAACGGCGATAACGTTAACACTTACTTTCTATTTTTCGTTCTAATATGTGTAGTCTGCTGGTCATCTCAGACTTAGACTCCTCTACCCTAAAAGCCCTAGAAATTGAAAATAAATACATTTACATATTAACTTACATCTTCAGATTCAAACTCGGGCCGTTAAAAGATGTAATTGTGTTGTTGTTGCTGTCCCTGTTGATGCTATCGCCCCACCGATGTGTGTATAGCGCACACGACTTGATGGTGGGATAAGAGTTGGAGAAATTTGACGAAATTTGGTCGTTTGCGATAATATTTTCGCAAAATGTTTACTCGCTTGGTTTGAAAGAAGTCGCAAATAAATAAGTAGTGAAACTCGTCTCCGATTTCATTCTCATTACTGAGGTTTCAAACTCGTTACGCTCTGTTAGTTCCATCCCAACGTCCCTTTTCTATTGGTAGACACGTACAACCTATACGCTTCAAGTAAAAAGAAATACACAACGGATCACTCAAAATTAATTAGCGTCAAAAATAGTATTATATCACGACGGATTCGATTGGAACACGTCACACGCGTGTCCACCAGTCATTGTGTGGAATAATACGGGATTACTTTCTGATATGATTGCAGATTCGGAGGTGATAGCCTGCATGTATTTATTACGGATTGCGCCTCATGGGACATGGGAGAGGGAACGGGATCAGAAGGTCAAATATCATAAGCATTCCGTCCATCACGCTTTCTCGTCCGAAACCATTTGTTGAACTCCAACCAAATTGTTATATCTCCTGTGCATGGGGCTATGTGCAGGGTCAATATGTCAAAGCTGGGGGAAAGCGTGCGAATTTGCAATTGCCTGGCATCGGTTACGCATTTAAATTATTATTATTATTATTATTATTATTAGGTCCTAGTATCCAGATAACGCAGCTTACTGGGCCGATGCTGGGTCTACTTTCAGTATCAGCCCGTTATTGGCCCAGTCAGAACCGAAGTTAGGACACGTGGGGCACAGAGCAAAATTTCTGAAATTCTTACTCGAGGGTGGGGGTGGTGGGGGGTGTGTGTTCGCAACTGCAGTGGAGATAGAGCGTCCAGTTTCATTTCCAGACACACCATTCATTGTTAGAGATGATGCAATCTCTCAACTGACAACATTGACAATGATCACTTTGTTAGCAGTCTATGTCTAGTCCTTGTTAGTGTAATATTTGGTACATTATCAGCACAACATTTAGGCCTACATCCTCTAGCTAGGTCTCAAAACAAATAATAACTACTAGATATTCAACATTAACCCCTTTCACGACGAAGCCGGCCGAAACCGGTCTCTGTAGTGGTCCTGAGGAATGTCCATTTGCAGGCCAAGAGAAGACTATTAAAAAAAATGTACCACTAGAATGACTGGCTCGATAATCGAGCCAGCCATTCCAGTGGTACATTAAAAGAAAAAGTCTTCTCTTGTCCTGCAAATGGACATTGAATAAACACAAACTTTTATATTTTGATCAAATTTAGTCGTTAAATGGTTAAGGCTGTTATTATATTAATTATAGCAATATTAACCTCACTTTGTGATCAGCAGTGGGTACTAAGAAGAAAGACTAATATTTATAACTATGAAAAGCTAGATTCGGTTGACCTATGGTCACTGGTCAGATGGTTATACTATATGGATATAGTATACTATATATAGATATAGTATAGTTATACTATACTTCTTGCTGTCTAAGGCAGCATTGTCTTCTTGCTGTCTAAGGTGCCAATGTCTTCTTGCTGTCTAAGGCGGCAATGTCTTCTTGCTGTCTAAGGCAACAATGTCTTCTTGCTGTCTAAGGCAGCACTGTCTTCTTCCTGTCTAAGGCGACAATGTCTACTTGTTGTCTAAGGCGGCAACGTCTTCATGCTGTCTAAGGCAGTACTGTCTTCTTGCTGTCTAAGGCGGCAATGTCTTCTTGCTGTCTAAGGCAGCAATGTCTTCTTGCTGTCTAAAGCAGCACTGCCTTCTTGCTGTCTAAGGCAACAATGTCTTCTTGCTGTCTAAGGCAGCAATGTCTTCTTGCTGTCTAAGGCAGCAATGTCTTCTTGCTGTCTAAGGCAGCAATATCTAGTTGCTGTCTAACGCAGCACTGTCTTCTTGCTGTCTAAGGCAGCAATATCGTCTTGCTGTCTAAGGCTGCACTGTCTTCTTGCTGTCTAAGGCAGCACTGTCTTCTTGCTGTCTAAGGCAGCAATGTCTTCCTGCTGTCTAAGGCAGCAATGTCTTCTAATACAATTATGCTCAAAATATTCAACAGTACATTTCTTACATTGACTATATTCGACTGGTCGAAAAGTTAGAGTAAATTGTAGAGTATATTTTTTATTCGACTGGTATTTCCCGGAAAAAATAGAGCACGAAACAAGCCAGGGCCAAAACGGGTGGCATGTTTCGCGAAGTATGTCATGTGATGCAAAATCTGAAAATGCTGGACATAGGAGCTGAATTCTACTATTATTCAGCATTTAAAATGTCTGAATACAGCGCTGAAAGGTGGAATTTATTTTAAAGATAGTAAAATTTAGGTAATTTAGTCGGTTTCTGAATCTTCCATACTGCTAGGGTTTTTTGTATTCGATTGGTACGTTTGCGTAGAGAACATTTTGGCAACTTCGCCAGTAAATTTACTCTACGGAAAAGTCCCATTCGAATACAGCTATTGTCAACTTATTTATCAGCTTATTGTATTGCCAGATTGTTCTAAGCAGTTGAATAGCACACATTTGCATATCAATAGAGCTTCAATTATTGAAATAGCATTCATACGCTTGCAAGGGAAAGGCAATTTCTACAACAACAACAACAACAACAACAACAACAACAACAACAACAACAACAACAACAACACCACTTTGACCACATCTAAGGCCGTGTTCACACTAGAAGGTTAATCTGGAATAATGGCATACTTCAGCATGACTTCAATATGCCATTACTCCAGATTGACCCTCTAGTGTGTACACGCCATAAGAGCCATCAGGGTGACTGTGAACCATTAGTCGTTTGAATTCGAAAGACCGAATTTGAAAACACAATTATGATTGAATAAATATTACGTTGACTATTTTGAAACTAATTTGAGTGGGAGCCGTTACTGCCTATGCCAGCAACAGGGTTCTATCAAATTAGTTTGAAAATATTCCAGTTTCCAGGCATAGTTACCCGTAATTAGAGATTTTAGGACTGACAGAGGACAATGGTTTAGTTATCACCGAATTGTACACAAATATGTTTCTATTGTTCTGTAGATGGCTATTTCTTAAGCTCACTACAGATGCCACTTTGGACAGGTTGACGAGCACCGGGTTAACGAACAAGGAAGAAGTAATGGGTGTATCTGTTCGCTATTGTTCTTCACCGCAGGTGGTCTTCGCGAACAAAGGGATTTTTTCGAGAACAATGGCGAACAGCCGCACACAAAGGGATATGAATGTGAGAACAATGGCGAACAGCGACCCACGTTTTAGAGATTTTGAGAACAATGGCGAACAGCCGTGCACACTTGATAGATTCTAGAACACTGTCAAAGCGGCTGAATGAATATTTCTGTTCCGGTATTCTGTAAATGTTAACCCTTAAAAGTTGTGTATTTTTCGTTTTAACGTAGCGGCGGCGCCCCCCCCCCCCCTCCGTGGTTATCTACTGAGGTATGTAAGGTAAAAATAATAGAGGTTAAGAGGAGGACTGCTAATAGGATGTAAAAAATAGAGTTTAAGAGGTGGTCTGATAAGGGAGGTCGTAGGAGTAGTAGGGAGTATGAGGTTGATGAGGGGTGAGGAATTACGTCAATGTTCGATATTGATGTATATTTTGAAAATAATTTGACTGTTACGTCGCTAACGTTAATTTATTAGTAAACTATTTTGTTGAATATTTTGAAAACGTGTTGACTGTTGGCGTAACCGTCATTATGCGCAAATTGTTTTTAAAATACTTAATATTGCATTTGCAATATTGTCAGTCATTTTAGATTTTGTGGTTGCACGGTGATTAAAATGTAGTCATTATGTTTATGAGGGTGACACGCATTTATGGAATTGTATGTCGAGCGTACTTATGTTGCGTATGGTTTTAATTTATCCATACGTCGGGAATAGCCGTGAGATCAATCTTTAATCGAGATACAAACATACCATGTGTTAAGGAATAATGTAAGAATGTACCACCCGTCTCGTTCTAAGCGCAAGATACTACAATGTCCTCGCCTAGAGTTTTAAAAAAATCGCTATTGTTGTTTACCGATGCGTAAAGATTCGACAATTAAGAGCAACATTACAAGCGTAGTAGCGTAATCATAGATGTTCGTTTACAACAAATATAAATATATCCTTTTGGCTACAGAGCAGTGATACGTTATATCCATGTTTTTACTATATAATTCAGTCCTGCCCTAAGCGACCACCTCATGTTACACCATTACATGGACACTAGAGACTTTATTAACCCTTTAACCCTCGAATTTCTTCAAGAAAATCTCCATTTTCTTCATATTCATATTTGTTGACCTAGAGAAGACTATTTTTGAAAATTTATCATTGGAATGACTGACAGTGCTGGCTATCCACTTGTCTAGACATTGTGCCAGCAAACGCCCCTACCAACCACCACAACCATCATCATCACCAACACCCACCACTGCCACCACCACCAGCATCAACACCACCACCCACCACCTTCACCACCACCGCCACTAGCACCACGACCACCACCATCATCATCACCACCAACACACATCACCATCATCACCACCACCAGCATCAGCACCACCCACTCACCACCTTCACCACCACCGCCACTAGCACCACTACCGCCAGTACCGTCATACACCACCATCCACTAAGCACCACCAACAGCATCAACACCACCACATACGTCACTAGCATCACCACCAGTACCACTACCACCAGTACCGATATCCACCACCAACCACTAAGCGCCACCACTATGACCTACACCCAACACCATGCATTAACCATACCACCAACACCCACCCCACCCGCCAGCCCATAGCGAATTTCTTCATATTCATACTTGCATCCTTAGAGAAGACTATTTTTGAAGATTTATCATCGGAATGACTGACTCTGACAGCTATCCATTTGTCTAGACATTGTGGACGGAATGTGTGAGAGTACGGTGTTTGGAAAAAAAAAATGGCATATAGGTTGGAGAGGGTATGTCAATGAGGATTTAATAAAGGTCTCGCTCGTATGCACACATGCTAATATGCGATACTGCTAGTTATATGTTGTACCCTTGTGCGTGTGTGCACCGGTGTGTGCCCTTGTGTGCATGCATGTGCCAGAAGACTATTTTTGAAAATTTATCATTGTAATGACTGGCTCTGCTGGCTATCCATTTGTCTAGAGATTGTGTCAGCAAACACCACTCACCAACCAGCCACCACCACCATCTTCATCATCACCAACACCCACCACCACCATGACGAGCATCAACACCACCACCCACCACCTTCACCACCACCACCACCACCACCACTGCCACTAGCACCACCACCGCCAGTACCGACATCCACCACCAACCACTAGGCACCACCACCACCACCACCGCATGTTGCGGATTGCGACCATTTGTTGTGGATTGTGGTCTCATGTTGCGGATTTGCGGTCGGATGTTGCAGATTTGCGGGCGCATGTTGCAGATTTGCAGGTGCATGTTGTGGATTTGTGGGCACATGTTGCGGGCGCATGTTGTGGATGGCCACAAGTGTATGTACATGCCTAAACACACCTACACACCAAAATGCATGCGTACATGTGCTGCCACATGCGGGCCGCATGTTGTGGATTTGCGGGTGCATGTTGCAGATTTGCGGGTGCATGTTGTGGATGGCGATAAGTGTATAAGATCCGATTCCATAACGATGAAGATAGTGAAAATCTAGACAGTGAAGATGAAGAAATGACAGAGATGAAGAATGAAAATGATGATGGGCCAGCGGAGACAGTGATGACTCAGCGGACCCTGAGAGTGAAGATGAAGGTGAAGATGAAAAAGAAGCCATAGGCAATGAGGAACTATTTACCATATTCCAAAATATTAAGCTGGTCTTAGACGCTGAACAATCAGGTTTAGAAGATGAGGATGGTGAAGTGAACACAGACCCAAATGGTGTAGGCAATGTGTCTATTTCCGTATATGCTGATGCTTTAGTTACAAAGTGCATAGACATAATGTTCCAGTGGAGAAGATTACAGAACAATACACTCATTAAAATAATTCGTTGGGAAATTAAAGATTTTATCGACGAGGGGTACGCATATGATGAAGCAGTCTTCTCAGCCTTTTGAAAAAGAGAGTTTCTGATCAAGAAGTACATAAGTACATCTAGATGATGAGGATAATGATGATGATTCTGTCAGTAATAGATCTGATCCATAAGGAATCAGTCATCGATAAAATGGATCTCCAGAACATTGACTATTTGTTTATGCTACAATAACTATATGTTTTATCATAATATGTGTAATATTTTCTTCAATGTAAAAATATGGATGCAAATAAAACATTGGTTCTTTATGTGCGTGTTGATTTGATGATTGTAGCTGCACAGTCGGGTCCCCCCACATCCCTCAATATACAAATTGGAGTGCTGATGATGTTGGTGGTGGTGGCATTGGTGGGGTTGGCGGTTGGTGGAAATAGGTGTTGTGGTGGATGATGGGGTGGGGTTAATGCTTGATTGTGGGTGTTGGTGCTTAGTGGGTGGTGGTGCTGGTGGTGATAGAGGGATGTTGATGGTGGTGATGGTGGTGGTGATGGTAGTAGGTGGTTGAGGTCACAATGTCTAGACAATGGTTTGCCAACTATATTATTTTTGTTGTCAGGGTCTCATTGACTAGGTACTCATAATGCATTCATACTGTGTGTACCCGGACATGGTAATTTTTCCTAATTTTATTACCTTTAACTGGCTGACTGGTGAGGTGTTACAGACATTCCAGGGATCTACATCCTAGCAAAATATTTTAGAAACGATTTGAGCAAAAGTTGATGCAGACAGTCAAATTATTTTCAAAATATTCACTAAATATCTTGGAAACGATTTGATAGAAAGTTGTTGCTAACACCGCAGTCAAATTATTTTCAAAAAATTCGTACAACGCGCATTGCCAGCCTTGTAAACAAGTATGCTAGTATACCTCATCCCTCGTGCCAGGCAGCACAGCGCTAGCATACCTCATCCCTCCTTCTCCTCACTCGTTCGACCTCAATTATGCAACCACCTCTACATTCATTCCAGGGATGTTATTTTCTGATTTTTCAAACCGAAATCATGGCGCATTGGTAGTTTAGGCGAATAGTTTTGATACTAATTTGACAAAGGAAGCTACAATTCGCACTAGTGCCTTCATACGCACAAACTCTTAAAAAGTGCTGTTCAATGCGACAATTTGACGTAGGAAGCCACAATTTTGCTTAGTTTCAAAATACTTTTTTTTTACTACAACCACGAGGGAGCGCATCGACCACATAATTAATAAGTTAAACAATACAAGGGTGCTCGTCATTATTCGTCAACGATGACGATGGTGGACATTGTTCCCACCATTTTTATAACAATCTTTAATAATTAAACGACTGTCGCTTTAATAACCACTCCTTAAATACGAGATGCATAATTATTATCTATATAATATTATACATACAACATCGCTTGGTTTACCTATATATTACCCACATAGAGATGTAATTTGCTCTATTTAAAAAAAAATTAAATGACTGGTAGGAAGCCACTTAGTTTCATGTTTGAGGGTATTAGATGAAGGTTAACGCGTTTGCATACAAATTGAAGGATCAAAAGCGAATCATAGGTGCATTATTCACAATAACGAGGTGGTCAGAGAAAACATAAGTCCCTGGATACATTTTTAACACGCACAGATTTTATGTGCGTTAACCATTTAACAAACTGATCCATCGCATCTAGCCCGTGAACATATCCAATATTTTCACCTGCATGTATGTGTCATTATATGGAGGCCAGTACGCGGCAGTTTTTGATAGGTCGGTAGTCATCTCACGTGATATTCCTTATATTTTTTTGGTAGTAGAGCGATGTAGTATAAATGTAAATGTTAATGTATATTCAGCTAAAATGGCCAGCGGTACAAACTTTGACGGATCAGACACTGGGTAAGTGCGATGTCGTTGGTGTTCCATCGACATCCGCGACACCATATGCCGACGGTCGAAACATGAGAGGGTCTGTAGGCATATGATCAAGAAAACAGAACCTAAAGAGATGGTGTACACCTGCAAGGAGTGCTATTGTCTATTACCAATCAAACAGTATCCGCATGGGTGTCCTGTTATCGGTGATACTCCAACTGATATACAAAACAAGCAAACATGACACAGTCTGTTACCAAACTGACAACCACGCCTGTGCGGATCTGCGAAGACTGAGACCTATCCCAAAACACGGCCCTTTTCAGGGCCCACAAATCATTCGAAAGAGAACTCTTTATCTGTTCAAAAAATAAAATAATGTAATAAAGTTTTTACACACAGCAACCCTTTTCACACATGCATACACAAGCACACATTCTGATCCATCAAAAGTGGTCGATTGAATATCGATAGCGAACTAGACAGCCACTCTATGCTTAAGTGCAGAGAACAGCACCAGGCAGAGGCCGGCAGCCACAACATTCCTCCTCAGCCTCCTCCCTCCTCCTCCTACGACCTCCCTTATCAGCCCACCTCTTAAACTCTATTTTTACATCCTATTATTAGTCCTCCTCTTAAACTCTATTATTTTTACCTTACATACCACGGTAGATAACCACGGAGGAGGGGGGAGGGGTGTGGGGGGGGGGGGGGGGGGGTTGGGGCGCCGCCACTACGTTAAAACGTAAAATACACAACTTTTACGGGCTAGCATTTACAGAATACAGGAACAGAAATATTCATTCAGGCGTTTCGACAGTGTTCTAGAATCTATCAAGTGTGCGCGGCTGTTCGCCATTGTTCTCAAAAGCTCTAAAACGTGGGTCGCTGTTCGCCATTGTTCTCGAAAAATCCCTTTGTTCTCGAAGACCACCTGCGGTGAAGAACAATAGCGAACAGATACCCCCATTACTACTCAAGGAATGTAATCTTTCCTTAATCAGTGGTCATTTGCAGGCCATGGTAGGTCTATTGTTTTGAAATTTTACAACTGGACTGACTGACTGACTAGATTATTGAGCTAGTTATTCAGGCATAAATTTCAAAAGTTGTCTCCTTGACCGGCACATGCACATTCCGCAAGACCAACACACATGCTTTTTCGTTTGTCCTGACAATTAACCCTTTCACAACGAAGCCAACCAAAACTGGCCTCTTGAGACCTCTTGAAGAATTTCCATTTGCAGGCCAAGAAAAGACTATTTTTGAAGTTTTACCGCTGGAATTGACTGACTCGATAACCGAGCCAGTCATCCCAGTGGTAAATTTTCAAAAATAATTTTCTCTTGGCCTGCAAATGGACATTCTATAGGTAAATATTTAAATTCTTTGCACAAATCTAGTCATTAAAGGGCTAACCCTTTCTCCGACAAGCTCCTGAAAGAGTAAAATTCTTTAATATATAACATATTCTATTGAATGCTTTGAAATTAATTTGATGGCAGCAACGGCTTCCAGTCAAATTAATTAAATTAAATGAGATATGGGGAATGGACCTTTCCATTTTTAGCCATGCCCGCCCCTCTCTAGCTAAGCACCACCCACACCTCGCTCATGTTTGGATCGATTGGTCTCTGAACTCCCTGACTATAAATTTCCAGAAAACTATACAGGTAAGCTGTTCACTATTTTGAAACTAATTTGACTGGATGCTGTTGCTGCCTATGCATGTTTATTAAATATTAGACACAAAGTGTCAGACTATTAAGTGTTAAAGACACGCCCGTATAGAATCATTTATGACATAATGATTATGACATCATCCTAAACGCCGCGAAGCTGATTATGACGTCATATGACGTCATTTCGCTGGAAAGGTCCATTCATCAGTGAGAGGGCTAAAGAGTTAAATTGAGACACGAGGGACTAAACATGCTAGAAAACATTTCCTACCTTCTTTTGTGAAATGAAGAATGGAATATGAAAAAGAAGCGAAACAACAAACAAAAGCCAATTTATTAGCAAGTACCACTATAACAGACACGTGTAACGATTTCAAAAACAGACCTCTGCAGGGGTATACAGGAATGTCCATTTATAGGCCAAGAGAATATTATTTTTAAATTTATACCACTGGAATGACTGGCTTGATACCAGTCATTCCGAAGGTAAACGTTCAAAATATTCTTCTCTTGGCCTGCAAATGGACATTCAATAAGTAAATATGCTGATATAGGGGAGGAGATTTAACCATTAAAGAGTCATAGGCATGAGTTCCTCATATTAAATGGTATATTGTCTTAATATATTATCACAGAGCAATGGAGGAATCCAGTTTTAGCTATACCCTGGCCATATCTAGCTAAGTTTGACCAACACTTTGCCCTGCAATTTCTGAATCCCAATTTCCAGAAAAACCCCACACAGATAAGCTGTTGAATTTTTCGAAACCAATTTCACTGGAAGCTGTTGCTGTACATCAACAGCGCCCAGTCCAATTAGTTTCAAAATATTTAGCAATCCTCTTGTAATTGAGCCCTTGGAATGTCACATGTAACGTGTTAGGCATGAGGATATGACGTCATGTGACCACAGAGAAGATGCATTGTTTATGATGTCATAACTATTCTCATGAATATTCATGAACTAATTCGACTGGAGGATGTTGATGCCTAAGTCATCCAATGGAGGAATCCAGTTTTAGCTATGCCCCGCCAATCTCTAGCTAAGTTATGCCCACACTCTCTCCGTGTTGATAGCAGTTGATCCCTGCACTTTATGAATCTCAATTTTCAGAAAACTACAGGTTAGATATTGAAAATTTTGAAACAAATCTAACTGGGTGCTGTTGGTACCTGTGGCAGTAGCGGCATTAGTGGCCAGTTAAATTAGTTTCAAAATATTCAACAACATGTTTATTAAATAATAAAGACATACAATTCGTACAACATTAAGGATTATTAAGCATTTAAATCCAGTCATTCATAATTTAATTGATAATGACATCAGTCTACATGCCACGTAGTTGATTATGACATCATATGATTGATGGATTAACTAGATTCCTCCATTAAATTAAACTCTAGCTATTCAATGAACACAGCCTGGATAAGAAAGCAAGCATATCAATCATATGACATCATAATCAACTACATGACATGTAGGATGACGTCATTATCAATGCCATCATGAATGACATAAATAAGTTTGTCATGACCTCATAACTGTCGATGGACTAATCGTTGTTGCACAAATTGTATATCTTTACTATTTAGTAAACATGCTGTTGAATATTTTGAAGCCAATTTGACTGGGCGCTGTTGCTATTATACAGCTTACCTGTATAGTTTGCAAAGAATTAATAGTCAGGCGGTTCAGAGATCGATCGATCACAATATGGTGAAGTGTGAGTGGAGCATAGCTAGAGATGGGCGGGGCATAGCTAGAGATGGGCGGGGCATAGCTAAAACTGGATTCCTCCAATTATGGCGCAGTCAGAGAACACAGACATGGTATTGGCAGACATATGAGTGCATATTCAACATTGTCTGAAAATTAGCACTTACTTGTTAAATTGGTCCACAACTTGTGTAAGAACTAGCTGTAGCATTTCATGATCTTTAATAATAATAATAATAATAATAATAATAATAATAATAATAATAATAATAATTAAAAATATCGTATCATTACAATTTTTTAAGGATGGCGGATATGGTGTAAGTGGAACAAATTATACAATCTACAGACCGTACAAACTCAACAGGATACCATTGGGACTAACTAATGAACGAATTTAAACCACATTATCATTGCTTTATGTGAGAGCCTAGCCCACTAAGATAAGTGATGATGTTGATAGTATCAGTGATGATGATGATGATGATGATGATGATGATGATGACGACGACGATGATGATGATGAAGATGATGATGATGATGATGATGATAACAAAGATGGTGTTAATGAGAGGGATCTGTCATCCACAGATTCACAGTTTCCAAAAGGATTGGAAGACAATGTTTCTGCTGATGTAATGTGCAACGATGTCAGAGGAGCTGGACATTAGTAAACCCACACCACCAGCACACCACCCCCTCCACCCCATCACATAATGTGATACCTTTGTCACTGATTGCATCTGTTGCTGATTATGCTACCTGATTATTTTATTTACTTTCTGCCTAGGTTAAATGCATGTTAATGTTAATTGTTTCCATGCATGTTATATTTCACGTTATCTTCTGAGTGTGATACATATGGCATTACACACTCACCTGTCTGCTGCCGTGACTGGTCAGCACCCTCCTTAAGTGCAACTTTATAAGGCGTTCTGAGGACGATATAATACAAATATTAAAGTAGTATGAAAAATATCTCTCACTCTTTCACTTTCTGCCTATCTCTTTCTTATTCTCTCTCTTCCTCTCTCTCTCTCCCTCCCGCTCTCTCTCTCTCTCTCTCTCTCTCTCTCTCTCTTTCTCTCTCTCTCTCACGCTTCCCCCTCTCACTCTCTCACGCTTCCCCCTCTCGCTCTCTCTTCCTCTCTCTCATTCTTTCACACACACTTACTCACCCACTTTCACTCTCCCCCTCTTCCACCCCCTCTCTCTCTCTCTCTCTCTCTCTCTCTCATTCTCTCCTGCTCTCTCTCACTCGCCCTCTCTCTCACTCTCTCTCTCTCTTTCTCTCTCTCTCTCTCTCTCTCTCTCTCTCTCTCTCTCTCTCTCTCTCTCTATCTTCCCTTCTCGCACTACCTGATACCCGCTCCCTTCTTCTCTCTTCATCTCACACTCTCTCTTTTTCACTCTCTCGCTCTCTTTCCATCTCTCTCCCTATTGCTCTCACACTTTCACACGCTCTCACTCTCACACTCTCTCACTCTTTCACACGCTCTCACTCTCATACTCTCTCACTCTCCCAGCACACCCTCTTGGCCTCTTTCTCTCATTCTTTCTTCCTTTCTCTCTCTGTCTCTCCCTCTCTCGCTCTCTCGCTCTCTCGCTCTCTCTCTCTCCCTCTCTCTCTCTCTCTCTCCCTCTCTCTCTCTCTCTCTCTCTCTCTCTCTCTCTCTCTCTCTCTTCCTCTCGCTTTCTCACTCTCACTCTCCCATCGCCTGTCTTTCTCTCTCTCTCTCTCTCTCTCTCTCTCTCTCTCTCTCTCTCTCTCTCTCTCTCTCACTGTTACTCATTCTCTCCCTTTTTCTTTGTCCCAGTGTGATCTAAATCAATCTCGCTCTGTCCTACATGTTCCTCATGTCTCTGTCCACCTCTTAAAATGTTCTTCATGACCTAGATTGATATCAACAATTTCTTTTACCGCCATTCACCTACATTCTCGTACTTCATTAGAGATATTTACGTGTATCCTTGCATACTTGCACATCAACCCCTAGCTAACATATAAGCAAATACTTTTCTATCATTTCCCAAATGTATTCACCGAATCTGGAACCCTCCAACATTTAAGGTCAACCACGTTCACCAGAAATACCAATTACAAAAAACGTGTTTTATGTAAGAGATAATATGTTGAATATCTAGAAAACCATTTCGACTGAGAACTGAGAAATATCGCTTATCGCTGCAACAGGTTTCGCCATACCTGATTTCAAAATATTTAACACATCGAACTCACCAGAGGAAATGAGGTATCAATTTCTCTTTCTTGGCTATCTCCTGTTCACGAGACAATAGATTCTAACACGAGGCACAGGGGGCCTCTAACAGGAGGCACAGAGGGCCTCTAACACGAGGTACAGAGCCCCTCTAACACGAGGCACAGCGGGACTCTAACACGAGGCACAGAGGGCCTCTAACACGAGGCATAGAGGGCCTCTAACATGAGGCACAGAGGGCCTCTAACACGAGGCACAGAGGGCCTCTAACATGAGGCACAGAGGGCCTCTAACACGAGACACAAAGAGCCTCTAACATGAGGTACAGAGGGCCTCTAGCATGAGGCACAGAGGGCGTCTGACACGATGTACAGAGGGCCTCTAACATGAGACACAGATGCCCTCTAACACCGGGCACAGTGGGCCTCTACCACGAGGCACAGAGGGTCTCTAACATGAGGCACAGATGGCCCCTAACATGAGGCACAGAGGGCGTCTAACACGATGTACAGAGGGCCTCTAACATGAGACACAGAGGCCCTCTAACACCTGGCACAGTGGGCCTCTACCACGAGGCACAGAGGGTCTCTAACATGAGGCACAGAGGGCCTCTAACACGAGGCACAGAGGGCCTCTAACACGAGTCACAGAGGGCCTCTAACACGAGGCACAGGGGGCCTCTAACATGAGGCACAGGTGGCCTCTAACACGAGGCACAGAGGGCCTCTAACATGAGGCACAGAGGGCCTCTAACACGAGGCACAGAGGGCCTCTAACACGAGGCACAGAGGGCCTCTAACACGAGGCACAGCGGGCCTAAAACACGATGCACAGGGGGCCTCTAACATGAGGCACAGAGGGCCTCTAACATGAAGCACAGAGGGCCTCTTAGACGAGGCACAGAGGGCCTCTAACACAAGGCACAGAGGCCTCTAACACGAGGCACAGAGGACCTCTAACACGAGTCACAGAGGGCCTCTAGCACGAGGCACAGAGGGCCTCTAACACGAGGCACAGAGGGTCTCTAACACGAGGCACAGAGGGCCTCTAACACGAGGCACAGATGTACTCTAACATGAGGCACAGAGGCCCTTTAACATGAGACACAGAGCCCCTCTAACACGGAGCACAGTGGGCCTCTAACACGAGGCACAGAGGGCCTCTAACACGAGGCACAGAGGGCCTATATCACTTAGCTGCAATGTGACTATTTGTAACAACTACATGAAATATATAAACAGTTTACACAAAAAATGGTCCAAATGAAAGAAGTTCAGTTTGAAGTACCATAATTCTATATGACCGCTTACTGGATTCACCAATCGGAGTGAAAGCTGGCACCTTTCGCTGAACAGAACTCAGAAATCGATTTTTTTGTTGTCAAAATACATTAATTAACAGACCACTAATTTTGATTGGTCGAAGAAGACCATTATCATATTCCCTAAATTTCGGTCCAGTCTTTTCAACAGTTTTGAATAAGAAGTTGCTTGGAGAAAACTAAGTTGTTTATGATGGCTGTCAGAAAATCAACCGATCAGTTCCGTATGAACAATTGCGGAACTCTATTATGACTGATGGGTACATCCAGCCAAACCAGTTTGAAATAAAACGAGCTAGACTGTGAGTGTATGTCGCTGATGACATATACCGAGCCACGCGACTGGTGGATTTTTATGTGATTGAAAATTTTATTCATGAAAGATTGAATGGAGAAATGCATGCTACTCAAGTATCTGACGTGTAATTGACGTCACAATCAAAATCAAATAGTCTGTCACAAAAATCTACAATGTGTATGTCTTTGATAAACATTCTGTTGAATATTTTAAATCTAATTTGACTTGGAGCTGTTGCTGCTACAATTGATTCCCGTTAAATTTGTTTCAAAACAGTCAACAAATTAATTACCTTGAAATTGGGATTCTGGAAATTCAGGTTGCAAGTACATACATCGATTCCAACACGCATACATGATGGGCGGAGCTTAGCTAGAAATGGGTGGTGTATAGCTAAAAATGGATCAACCTATTAAGAACGGAATCCATGTTTGGTTGGCTGGGCGTGTAACAAACAATATTATAGGAAACCAAATGGAAGGGAAATGTGTCCACTAACCTCTACGACATGTATATTTGGTTTGTTCGAGGTCCAATGTGTGTTTGCTATAGCTTGTTGGTGTGTAAGACTGCAGCCCCATTTAGAACGTATTTGGTCCATACTTACTGTATAGAGTTTGACGGCATAGTTGGTGCCAAGGCCACATGGCTTCCCTCTCCATCTCGCAATGAGACATTACAGAATCTGAAAAGCGGGAAACAACCACACAATGTAGGTTCGACTGGCCAAGTATGGCTAACAATAGTTGACTACTAGACAGTCGATTTTCGAACTATTTAGTCCGAATATGTTGTTTTCGATTGTCAACTATCGCTAGCTATAATCAGACAACTGAAGGTGCAAATGGATGGAACAAACATAAACAAATTGATGGATTTATCATCAAAATGGGGAAGATATCAATCAGAAAGAGAAAAATACAGTCAACACTTCCACAGAGACTGTTGGAACCAAAGAATGGGGGGTGTCGTTAAAATGGTATGTGATTTAACTCGATGTTACACACCACCAGATATTACCTTCAATGAGCAAAAACCCGTGACGTACTGAATATTTCGAAAAACAATTTGACTGAAAGTTGTTGGTGGCTTAGCCATCAACAACTTTCAGTCAAATTGTTTTCTAAATATTTATCCGGTTCAGAGATATAACCGCTGGAATATGTCGTCTGTAATACACAGAAATCAGCTAGTTAACGGTCCACATTCACACCAGAAAGCTTGAAAGTAACATTGCTAATATTGTACGGTTTTAGGGGCTTAAATTGTGTTCCTCAACGCAATGGAACGAAATAAATCTTAGCAAATGATGATTTCATTCTGTATGAATTAATAGGAATTGTTTAGTTGTGAAGTTGATTTAGGGATACGTTCACCTTTTTAACTAAAATATATTAATCTGTCCTACCTTAGTGACCCTGAAGGTATAAACAACAACATGACACTATAAACCCCAGGCCAGCTTTCCAGTCATATCGGCTTATGTTCCTAATCCTTCACAACTCCAGCTGGGGCGCTGGGAGAGGAGCCGGGGCTGTGGGGCTGCATCCCCACCAGTTTTATGAGTGTGGGGGCAGAGCCCCTCATTAAAATGGTATTGTACTGTAAAAAATACAGGTGCTTCTTTATTCATCAGGACGCAGGAAACGGCTTCTCAAAGCATCTAATTTTCACAGTTTTCATGGGGATCCCGGCCCCTCATATTATTTAGCATAACCCTTTAACATTTTTAACCGTTAGCACTAACCTGACTTAAGTGCGTCTACCCATCTGCAACTCCAACCTGGTCCTCATTACCATGATTAATTGGTAGTGAAATATAAAAATCTATGACGTGAAAACGGAATCTAAGTGGTTCTTTATTACTCAGAACACAGGAAATGGCTTCTCAGGTCATTTAATTTTCAAAATTTGTTGGAGTTGGGTGGGGCGGGGTGAGGGGTTGGGTGGGTTGGGGGTGGGGGGTGGGGGTGGGGCGGGGTTTGGGGTATGTGTGTGAGGTAGGGTGGGGATGGGGGTGGAGGTGGGGTGGCGGTGGGAGGGGAGGAGAGTGGTTGGGTTGTGGGTCGGGGGCTTGGGAAGGGGGAAAACCCCAGACCACCCTCCTCCCGCTCTAGCGTCAACCCCCTCATTTTTAAAGACCTTCCACAGCCCATTTCCAGGGATGGTATTGTTGCATGAAGCCATAGACTAATTACGCTATGCACCGATGCTCTTATGGAAAGAGGGTATAAGTTATCCAGCCTGTCCCTCAAGTGTTGACATCATAATCAATTATGCCACATGTAGGCTGACGTCACACTCAAAATACGTAATGAATGACGTAGCTATGGCTATCCGGAAAGTTGAAAAGTATGTAAGCTGTGCGAATTGTATGTCTTTACAATTTAATAAACATTCTGTTGAATATTTTGAAACGAATTTAACTGTGCTGCTGCTATAGGCACCGACAGCATATAATTAAATTAGTTTAAAAATATTCAACAGCTCACCTCTATAGTTACCTTGTGAATGGGATTCTGGGAAGTCACGGTTGAAAGTATATAAATCACATTGAAGACGGCTATGAATATAGGCCTATCATCATCTCTTATTGTATTTTAACCACCTCATGGCATAGCTGGTCAAACCGGCCCCTACAGTGATCTAGAGCAATGTCAAATTGCATGCCATGAGGGGACAGTTTTTGATAATTTATCACTGGAATGACTCTCGAGACAGTGATTCCAGATTCCAGCGGCAAAACTGCGAAAAATGTCTTCTTTTGGCCTGCAAATGGACATTCAATATCTAAATATTTTAACATTCTTCACCAAATTTAGACAGTAAAGGTTTAATATATTATGACAACAATACCAGGTACTGTGTCTATTTCATTTTTCCCTTATGCATTATAGCATAAAGCACTAGGCTGAACATTCGAAATAGGGTATAAATTTCCGTTGTTATGTCTCGTAGGGTGTGAATTTCATTAGTAATTTATTGTCCTTAATACTTCGCTGGGAAAAGATCCATGCAAGCAATTATTTAGCACTATGTATAGACACCGAATTTCCAGTCAAAACGACTGTCAATAACATTGTAGCGGGTGGTTAGATACATAAATCAACAGAAAGGGTATGTATGTGCCAAGTTAGTAATGCCTGCAAAGTGTTCGGCCCAAAAATTCGACCCATGTGGTTAGATAGGTATCTGAATATGCTAATGAAGTATTGAGTTTAAAATGTTTACCATGAAGTAATTTAATTCGTTGTACACAATTTCATACCAAAAATTGGCTGAAATTTTAGCCAATTCAACGGTTTTCACTGCCCTATTGTCTGTAGGTTATGCTCGGCCCCAGATTTTCCACCCACATAAACTTGAGTTTAAAAAGTATAATTTAGCCCAAATTACTTTCAGCTGTAAACAATATGATATCATATCATTGCTAGCTATATTCATAATTAAATCAAATTCTACAATGAAATAATTCCGTGGTCCGCAGTTCCATACCGAAAACTGGCTTAAATTTTGGCAGATCAGTGATTTTCAGTACAATACTGTCTGCAATAGGTTCGGTCCATATTCGGTTCGAAATTCATACATATTGTCAGATCGGTATATGAATACGCTAATGAAGTATCAAGCTTAAAATGTCTACCATGAGGTAATTTCGTAGTACACAATTCCATGACAAAAATTTGCACAAGTTTTGACAAATCCATGGTTTTCAGTAGTCTACTGTCTGAAATAAGTTTGGCCCCAAAATGTCAGATAGATGTATAAATACACTAATAATACATTGATTAAAAAAATTCCACCGTAAACTAATTTTATAATACGCAACTTAGTAGTGACCAAAAGTTGTCAGGTGCCATTAATTTACGTACCGATATCTATGTACTCTGCTTGTAACCAGTTTTCGAACATCTAGCCATACAGAACTCAATATGTATTATTATGTATTAGTGCTGTACGAAATATTACACAATTCTACCATCAAATAATATCATAATTACCAAGTATGTCCATGTAGTTACTTAATCGCAATATGTCCCCATTGAAAGCTAGTTGGTTCACAATCGCCACAATCGGACCCATATGTTTACATAGATATATATGCATGCGCTAATAAAGTATAGAGTTTAAAAAATTCTACTATGGAGTAATTTCGAAACATGCAATTTAGTGGCAACTTACAGTTTTCAAATGCCAATAATTTACTATATATTCAGTATCAGAATCTCTGTACTCGGTTTGTAACCAGGCCTTCGAACATAATACCATCTAGAACTCACTAGATATTGCACGATTCTATCATCAAATATTTCTTGCAATAATGTGAAAGTCTTTCTATATATCCTATAATTTAGATCCAGATAGAATTTGAATTATCAAACAAAACCCCCAGAATTTACGCATATGGTCAGCAAGATGGATGGAAAGATGGACGGACTGCCCAAAATATAAGCTGCTTCTTCCTATAGCCCATAGATAATCCTATCCAAGGCCGATGCCATTAAAACCATCTTAAAGATATGACACTACCAAGAAACTCATTATTACAATCGCAACCACCATCGGCACTACATGGTACAGGTAAGAAACTGTAAATGATAGTAAGAACTTATGTAATATTTAATGTTAAAATAACAAGATAAACACATTTCTCTCTGTCCTGCAAATATGTTGTCAATTTATCACATGTCTAATGGCTATATCTTTATAGTACATTGACTTTAACTTGAGGCCCTTGTCTTCCTATATTATATAGTGCCTGTGCCAGTTTTACATGTATAATTTATTTTTTGTTCTATGTAGGGGTCCAATGTCTAGATATAGTCACTGTCTTTGGGAGACAACCTGTTGTGCTACTGCAAATTGTATATTATATATAAAAATGAATTTGAAGCTCAACTTGAATTATAATAATCTCCGGCCACGATATTTGCCATTGATGTCTTGCATCAATATGTGTACTTGTTATATAGAGACGTGCCAAGTTGACGTTATCCGCGCAATTCTCCACCTGGCGATAGTCGCAGTAAACTGACGGTAAACAGACGGTATTCAAGGGAGATAACTACATTTCGCGTAAAGCCATAAGCGTGGCTGACTGATTTAGCCATCAGCCACCCTCTGATAAAGTCAACATCCTATGATAAAAAATAAAAGCGGTGCGTGAATTGTATTTTATTGAGCGTCTATAAATATTTTTTAATAATTGCAGCCTTTTATTACGGTATCAAAGTGAATTTTCATCAATATGACGCTTTTATCGCTGAAAACACGCTGCATCTTACATACTAAGCGCATTACGCCGTAAGCAGTTTACCGTGACTAATTTCAGATGGCGCTGTTCATAAATTTGGTATTACGTCGTAGTACAACATGACGCGTCTCTATGTAATTAGTCTATGATGAAACCGAGTTTATAGTCTAACATATTTTATTTATTTAAACAGGTGATGGTGACTTAGGTTTAACTTGGGCTCAACGGCACCATAGTGTATTGGTCAAGGCCTTACATTGTGTCGTTCCCGAAGGAGCTAGTTTAAAGCAGGCTATCTACGCAGGATTGTCTCCCTTTAACTGTTAGCAGCGAGTTTATGGCAGACCATTCACGTTTGCCACCATTTCCAAGCCGTCAGAAGATTGTGTCGTGAACATGCCCTGGTACACATGTACTCGTCACCTCTTCAGCCAATAGATGAATCCACTTTTAGCTATACCCCGACCATCTCTAGCCAAGCCACGCCCACGCATTGCCCGTGTTGGGATCAATCGAACCCTGAACTCCATGAATCTCAATTTCCTGAAAACTATACAGCTAATTGCTGTTGAATATTCTGAAAGTAATTTAAATGGGTGCTGTTGCTGCATCTGCCAGATACAGCACCCACTCAAATAAATTTCTAAATATTCAACAGAATGGTTATTAAATATTAAAGACATACAATTCGTGCAGACTATTAAGCGTTTATGACTAACTTAGAAACGTCATTCATGACGTGTTTGATCGTGACGTTAACTTACCTGCGACGTAATTGATTATGACGCCATGTACTTGACGTATCGTCGTATTTCTGCGCCAACAAAATCCGGGTCACTATGACATGATTTCGGCCAGGCTAGCTATATCTCAGGCCCACAGGGAGTTCATTTCACCCCATTGAGAACTAATAAGTCTGACTTTGAACAGTTGCGTGTGCTCTCAAATTTGGTTAATTTTCCAACTGAATATTGCCGACTTCACCATGGTGATGAGAGCTGTGGGCAATGGGCGGACATTGCTGCTAAAAGCATTGATTATAACCCCTCTTGTGTCTTAACCTTGTCAAACTGACCGAAACAACTCTGCAGTGGTCTTGAGGCATGTCTATTAGCAGGTCCAGAGAAGTATTTTTTTGAAAAATAACCACTGGAATCACTGACTCGGTAACCGAGCCAGTCATTCCAGTGGTGAATTTTAAAAAATACTCTTCTCTTGACCTGCAAATGGATACTGAGTCAGCAAAAGCTGGAATTTTCTTTACCTTTCCACCATTTAATGGTCAAACCGGTTAAAATTTTCAGAGGTAAATTTACAAAACAATTGTCTTCTAATATTAAATTTCTTGAAAAGCGTTGACCATTAAAATGCTTAATTGATATAAGTAGTATTTTTAGCGCTTTTGAGGCGCGGTGGACATAAAAGGGCTAGGTCCCTGGACACATTTTCTTTTTGAATAGAAGGTCGCCACAATCTTGGAGCTGTTACTGTCCCGGAATAAGGTTGGAGATGCGAAATGATTTCCAAATAAGCATAAAGGTAAGCTGTCTGATATTTTGAAACTAATTTAACCGGAAACTGTTGCTGCCTTAGGTAGCAACAGCTTCCAGTCAAATTAGTTTCAAAACATTCTACCAAATATTTCGTTCACTGTTTAAATTTTTGGCATTCAATTTTCTTCCTAATAGTGCTAAAGAATCTCACGTGAGCTTATTAATGAATTGTTATATAAGATGTCTTTCTTACTTGTTAGCGCCGGCTACAGCACAGATGAGTTCCTGAATATCACGCGTCGCCGTGTGCCGACTAAACACAATCTGAAGAAATAGAATATACAGAAACAGTAAGAACATTGACACTGTATCACTCTCGGGTAACATAAGCTGTGTAGAGGCATGGGGAGGAATCAAGTTCTAGCTATGCCCCGCCCATTTCTAGCTAAGATACGCCCACTTTTTATGCGCTTGGAATCGCGTTATGTAGCTTGCTTTGAATCCTGCATTCCCAGAATTCTAATTTCAAGGTAACTATACAGTTAAGCTGTTGACAATTTTGAAACTAATTTGAGAGGGAAGCAACAGCGCCCAGTCAAATTAGTTTCAAAATAGTCAACATAATGTTTTTTAAATTGCAAATCCATCACAGACATACAATGATACAATTCGGACTCGATTTAGTCCGTCTTTAACGCTTACTAGTCCGATACGTTGTCGGAATTATATGTCTTTGCCATTTAATAAACAATCTATTGAATGTTTTGGAACTAATCTGATTGGGGCGCTGTTGCTGCCATAGTTTTCTGGAAATTGATAGTCAGGGAGTTCAGGGATCGATCGATATCAATACGATGGCTGTGTATATGTAGCTTAGATAGAGAAGGGCGGGGAATAGCTAAAACTGGAAAGCTCCATTAGTTGCCTGTGAATTTATTCTATTTTATCTAGTTTCTACCCTGATATACAGATAACCTGTTATTGACTGGGAATCGAACCCACAACCGGCTATAGCGTCTATCATTATTGCCCACCAACGCGTCCACCGCACCATGGTGTGGTGGACGCATTTGTGGGCTCTGATGCTAGGCGCTCTCGCCGGTTGTGGGTTCGATTCCCAGTAAATGGCGAAATACCGTAATGCCACGACTTCTTGTATAGATAAACTGTTGAACATTGAAAAACTAATTTCAATGGTGGCTGTTGTTTCCTATGAATTCCATTAAAAATCAGTCTCAAAATATTTAACAACATGTTTATGAAATTGTAAATTGAACAAAGCCATACGATTAATACAATTTCGTGATCGGCTTCTAGATTGTTCGTGACAGAGTTAAGGCATATGGGATGGAGGTAATAAACAGCGACCTCTATGGGATGGAGGTAATAAACAGCGACCTATTCTTAAATCGCATTGTTTTAATTCTTCCCTGCATATAGGTTTATGTCTGGAATAGAAAGTCGCATTCTATGTCATATACCAATCCGGTCCTATGATACGTCAAACACATTAATCACGTCTTTAGCATCCATGTATCATGGGAATAACAAGCCGGTAATTACTCGTTCTTCAATTGGAATCGTCCCTATAAAGCACACACGTTGATCCCATGACCACGGGTATTCTACGACGCCATCAATACACGCGCTATATCCGGGATTTCTATTTATACCGGTAAAAACCGGTTAATCGCATTTCGTTCTAGAATCATAGCTTAAAGCGTATTACTTCTAAAACATGCTTTTGTCGAAGATCGGGTAATTATTTTTGCGAAACTACTATACGAAACGTCGTTGCTTTGTCAGCAATTACAGAGTCGAACAGATTGCAGCAAAATTGTTTTCAAATTATTCATAATGGTTCGTATGTTGCAAATTAAATTTCTGTCATCTACAGTAAAGCTCATAAATAAGTTAACATGTTTCCAAAGCAAAAAACAGAAACAGGGTGGTTAGTAAGATAGTAAGATATGGTTTACTGAATATTTTGATCATAATTAGATTGGAAGATATTTGTTTACAATGGATCTTTCCAATTTTAGCGATGCCCCGCCCATCTCTAGTTAAGCTCCACCCACACTTCGCTCGTATTGGGATCGATAGATCCCTGAACTAACTGACTATCAATTTCCAGAACTATACAGGTAAGCTTTTGAATATTTTGAAACTAATTTGACTAGGTGCTGTTGCTGCCTATGGCAGCAACAGCGCAAGTCAAATTAGTCTCAAAATATTCAACATAATGTTTATTACATAGTAAAGACATACAATTCATATAGCAACGCTTAGTCCATCTTCAATTATGCGTTTGCGACGCACTTATCTACGTCATTCGTGACGTCATCGATTATGACGTCACGTACTTAATTATGACGTCATATGATGGATGGATAATCTGGAAAGATCCATTATGTTAAGCATATTCAACATATACGTTTTATTTTATTTTTTAAACATGTTTTAAGTTATTTCCGAACTGTACTGAAGCTCGTTTGTTATATACTCAATGTCACAAAGCGAATTCCGGCCAAATACTAATACTATCGTCATGAAGTGTCGTCGATGCTGTACCGTCAATACCAGGAAACATGAAGTCAAAGAGGACGCTGACATTCATTTGCCAATGGCGAGGATTGAGGTTAAACGCCGAGGATCCCGGATGTACGGGAAACAAAGACTAGATTGACGGTCACATACCGTATTCTCTAAAAAAAAATTTGAATTCCAGAAAGTCTAGGAATTGGAGGCTACTGATAATTTCCCAGAAGGTTTCTTAAAGAGGTCATGGCTTGGAGCTATATATAAATTAGGAGTATGAGGTGTGTAAACAGTCATGATTTTTGCTGTAATATATTGCAAAATCAATTTTATCACATTTTCAGCTAAAAATAGAAATTATTGCACCGATTTCTTTTATCATGCAAAAAGCGACTTTATAAAGGGACTAGTCTTTCCAAATTGTGCATTATTTATACTATATCTAGTGCTTATGTGGAAATCAAGGCATCATAAGAAATTTTTGGAGAAATTCGTAATAGATGTCGGGTTACTACGATCAAATTACTTGCGTGCGTGCGTGCGTGCGTGCGTGCGCGCGCGCGTGCGTGGTTTACTTGTTAATAATAATAATAATAATAATAATAATAATAATAATAATAATAATAATAATAATAATTATAGAGGTTTGGTGTAATAGTACGAAGTTTAGATCCGGGTAGATCGTTGTAAGACCAATATCAACATTCACCAGCGTTCATTGTTTCTACATACGCTAGCCTTTGTATATAAAGATCATTGTAGAACTAGCTAATATACAGATAGTCTAACCTCTGTATATAATGATCACCGTAGGACTCACTAATATACAGGTAGTCTAACCTCTGTATATAATGATCACCGTAGGACTCACTAATATACAGGTAGTCTAACCTCTGTATATAATGATCATTGTAGGACTCGCTAATATACAGATAGTCTAAGCTTTGTATATATAAATCATTGTAGGACTCGCTAATATACAGATACTCTAGCCTCTGTATATAAAGATCAGTGTAGGACTCGCTAATATACAGATAGTCTAACCTCTCTTTAAAAAGATCATTATAGGACTCGATAATATACAGATAGTCTAACCTCTGTATATAAAGACCATTGTATGACTCGCTAATATACAGATAGTCTAACCTCTGTATATCAAGATCACTGTATGACTCGCAGATACAGATAGAGATAGTCTAACTTCTGTATATAAAGATCATTATATGACTCGCTAATATGCAGATAGTCTACCTGTGCATATAAAGATCACTGTAGGACGAATCTCTGTATATAAAGACCACTGTAGGACTAACCTCAGTATATAAAGCCCACTGTAGGACTCACCTCTGTATATAAAGACCGCTGTAGAACTGATTTCTGTATATAAAGACCACAGTAGGACTAACCTCTGTATATAAAGACCACTGTAGGACTAACCTCTGTATATAAAGACCACTGTAGGACTAACCTCTGTATATAAAGACTACTGTAGGACTAACCTCTGTATATAAAGACCACTGTAGGACTAACCTCTGAATATAAAGACCACTGTAGGACTAACCTCTGTATATAAAGACCACTGTAGGACTAACCTATGTATAGAAAGACCACTGTAGGACTAACCTTTGTATAGAAAGGTCATTGTAGGACTCGCTAATATACAGACTCTGGTATTCTACAGTGGCGTAGGCAGCATGGTAGATGGGGTGGTTCTTATGTTGGATAAGTGGGACATGGTTCCAAGTCGGGGGGGGGGGGGGGTTCTGACGGTCCTCCCCCAGAAATTTTTTCCAATTTGAGTGCTCTCAGATGGCTTCTCGTGCATTTCTGGAAGTAAATATGGCCCATGTACTGAATGAAAAACGGAACTCGAGTTAAGTAGGATGGTTCGTTCGACCCCCCCCCCCCACCCCACCCCAACCCCCCCTTGGCTACGCGCCTGTTCTAACGCACATTAGTTAACATAATAAATATTCTTTGAATCAAATTCTGGGCGCAGTAATCTGACAAGATTGAACGCACTAGAAGACAAACTGATGTAGAATCTTTTTCATAAACAATGTCATTGAACGATGGTGCTGTCGTTAAGAGGACATTGGTGCTGCCTTATGCAACACCAGCTCCTAGTCAAATTAGTTTCAAAACAAAAACAAATTGGTTTCCAAATATCCAACATGTTACGTATATCTTGACTGTAATCGTGAGATATGTGATTTCAGGTTCAAGTGGGTAAATGTGATATTATTGTTTTTGATTTGGGACCCACATATTTTTCGGGACCCGAGGGCTCTATCCCCGTTAGCCATTGCTTTAACCCGGCTCTGCCTGCTCGAATCTTGCTCTGACTATGCTTTTAAAATATTACACCCCACGACAAAGGGAGTAGAGGATAGATCCGATCTGTCACGCAAGTATATGACGTCATAATCAATTACGTCACATGTAGGCTGGCGTCACAATCAATATGCGTAATGAATGACGTATCTAGTTCCGTTCTGAATAATGAATAGTCCGCCAAAGTGTGCGAATTGTATGTCATTACGATTTAATGAACGTTCTGTTCAATATTTTGAAACTAATTTGACTTGGTGCTGTTGCAACAACAGCACCCTGTCAAATTAGTTTTAAAATATTCATCAGGTTATCTGTAGTTACCGTGACATTGGGATTCTGGGAAGTCAGGCTTCGGTCGATCTCAACAAGTGGGCGGAGCTTAGCTGGAAATGGGCGGGGCGTCACTAGAAATGGTTGCTACCAGTGTAGTTTCCACTCGGCGTGTACAAGACTCATCCAGCAGATTGATTTAGCAAAGTAGCGCGGCACGGATTTGAAAAAAGTCCATGTAATCTATGGACGTATCATCATCATTGTCTCTGACAATAGACCGAACTCGGTTAATGATACTTAAACCGAATATCTTCCAGATGTCGCCTGTACTCGCGTGACGATTTAGCATACGTCATCATTCTGGCATTTGCACAACTAAATGCCATAAAGGTACCAAGTTCCGGCTAGAGCTTTTGGACTTGGCCGAATATGAAAAATCGGTCAAGAGAGGGAGATAGAGAGTGAACGAGGGTGAATGTATGCTCTTATGCTTACTGAACTACAGCAGACGACACTCTTCATGCCGTGGCTAATATTTGAACAGTAGTCTCAGACCGTCTCTCTCCCAGCCGCTCGTTCACACTTTCGCTCTCATACATCTTCACTCACCCCCTCACTCGCTCGCTCGCCCGCCAGCCCGTCCACCCGCCTGCATGCCAGCCGACCCACCCGTCTGCCTGCCACCCGCACACCCGATCGCCTACTCGGTACCCATGTGCTCGCCGACCCAACGCCCGTAAAATAAATTGGCCCGCATGCCCGTCAGCCCACCTACTCGACGGGCCTCCCGCCCACCCACCTACCAGTCCGTCACTTTACATCCTTTTCTCATTAAACCTGATGCATTCCAGGGTTTATCTTTTACACAAACAATACATCGACCTATGATTACTTATAATCATTAATCAATAATGACACTTAAATGTAGTAACCAGTAGCCTTCACCAACACACTGGCTCTCAAAACGTCCCTGAATAACTAACTAGCTCTCAACATGCCCCTGGCTAACTAACTAGCTCCTAACAGGGCGTGGCTCACTAACTATCTCTCAACACGCCTCTGGCTAACTAACTAACTCTCAATACGCCTCTGGCTAACTAACTAGCTCTCAACACGCCTATGGCTAACTAACTAGCTCACAACACACCTCTGGCTAACTAACTAGCTCTCAACACGCCCCATCCGGCTAACCAACCCTTCACTACAAGAATATAGTATTAGCTAGGATATAAACCTTTTCAAAGGCAAAGTACTGAAAAACCAATTCTCTCTGAAGTGAAACATATTCCGTTAAATATTTTGAGATTAATATGACTGGATGCAGTTACTCCTGTAACATCTTTCAATCATATGATGATGATGATGATGATGATGATGATGATGATGATGATGATGATGATGATGATGATGATGGTGATGGTGGTGGTGAGGGGTGGTGGTTCTCCAAACTACTACACCGTGTGTGTTCACTGCTAGTCTCATAAGCTTATTTCAGTTCTCTCCAGTCTTGAGGTGTTCTAGATTACGGCCCTTGAGGTCTGATCGTAAACACTTATTAAGTTGATGTTGTGGCGTCCTTTACCTCCAGGATACCTGGTGGCACATATCACTGCAAATTCTAGCGCTTCTGGCAAGGCGTATTTTCTGAGCACCATCGACGTTGCGCTGCCCTCGCAGATAGGGGCTCTCAGTTACACAGTTTGTAGAGTGTTGCATTTGATATTAGGCTGTATGGCCGGAAATGCATGTAATGGCTCTCAGATGTTTGCGGTTACATGTATCAAGCCTGTTCAAGAGGGCTTTTGGAGCTGTCGAGCTGTTGTAATTGTGTGGTGTGTTACCGTCATCGTCCATTTCTGTGGTGTCGGATAGGTATACGTGGGTGAACTCGGTTTTGGCGTCATTCACGAAGCAGTTTGCAGCGTTGAGGTGTTCTGCAGCTATAGGAAGTAGTGTATCAATTTGACCTTTTTCATCACTGTGTGGTGGTCCTATAATCCTATTCATGTTTCAAACTGTATAGAAAGCGTTGATTTTACGGGAACATTTAATTCTGTGTTTGCCTATAAGAGTTTCACCAGGTGCATTTCGTCAGAATCGCAGTCAGCTTCGTGGAGAAAGTGAAAGATCTGTGGTCTCTTGATAGTATCAAATGCAAGTGACATGCCAATTCCCATTTTGTAGAAGACCCAATGCTTTCATAATACTACTGATGACAGCATTCGTTGTGTCCCGACCCGGTCAGCGCACCTACGTCCTCTCTTAAAACCACATTTCCAATTTCTAGTAAATTTGTCAATCTTATCTCTGATAGAATTATATAGATTCTGTTTAAATGAACTATTGGTCTGCTGGAAAGAGTTCCGGGTGGTTTCCTAGGCTTTGAGAGTGCGATGAGTGTGACTTCTCCCATAGCATCGGTAACGAGGTGTTGTTCAAAGGTAGAGTTGTGATTTGTGTCGAGATGCTACGGTCTGCATATTTAAGGAGTTCGTTATCCCATAAAGTCCCTCTGGTACAAATATATTATTTGAGATGAAGACAGCTCCTCACAGTTTGACAGTTTACCTCGAGCGACTAGGACGTGTTTTTAATTGAAGTACCGTTACTTTATTAAAGGGAAGTTACCTACTGTGTAGTATATAGTACTGCTAGAAAGTTGTAAGAGTGATAACTGGAACAAGTTTAATCATGTGTGATAATGTGCAGTTTATTTAGTGCTTTGTGAAAATACTCGTGTGTATCAACTATAGCCATTTATGTGTCGAAATACACGGTTATCAGATGGGTAGCACTACAGGACTAAGTTCCAAACGTGCATATGGTTTGTCTGTAATGTTACAGAATTCCTGCAGTCTAAGGTCACTGCATCAATGGCAGATAATTTGAATGCCAGTCTGGTGAATGTTTCACCTTCAAACTGTATTATTCAGAGTACAAATACTGAAACCGTGATGGCAGATCATTCAATAGCTGTCTCTGAACTCAGTGACAATTCTGAGTGTAGTGGGATATCTGTGACCCAAAGTAATACAGCTGTGAATCAGTCTGATATGTTAAACATGTTTAAGTCATTAAGAGAAACACAAGAAAAACAAATGGATTTTTTTAACAAGTTTATATCACAGCAGGCGGGTAAACGTGATAAGCGGATAGAATATGAGCCACCTGTGAAACAATGTCGTTTACAGTTACAGACCTCCCCTCATGATGCAGATGATGACGGGGAGGAGGAAGTGCTGGAGGGCGAAACCCCAGACCCTTCTCAAGCATTACCAACGAACTGAGTGCTGCAGTTAATGACTCTGACAGTGATAATGAGTTGGAAGTGATTCAGATTAATGTGGCGTTAAATGATATGTATGACTTTTATTGCCAGGATACCATTACTGGACCTGATACTAAGCACAGCCTGATACTAAGCAAAGCTTGACAGATTCAATTAACATCTCTTTCCGCTCTACTGCTAATAAGGAAAGATTAAACAAATTAAGAGAGCTTAGACAGGCATATCTTAGGCCACAGAATTGCAATAATCTGTCAACACCTAGAGTAAATCACGAGATATGGGATCTGGCTAATCCCCCCATACATTCCAGAGACATAAAAATGGGCAATGTACAGGGATTGCTTGTTAAAGGCACAGTGCCATTAATTTCAGTAACAGAATCTATTATGAATTTTGCTGCAAACAAGTCTAAGATTGATTGTAAGGACATTGTTGTTAAACTCACTGACTCAATGAAGCTAATTTCAGCTGGATTTACTGCTTTGAGTCAGTACCGCAAGGATAACTTTAAGTCAGTTATCTATAAGAGATAAAAACAGCTCTGTGAACCTGATCACTAAGTGACAGATATGTTATTTGGAGATGACCTGCCCAAACAATTGAAAGATATTGGAGAAGCGAGACGACTTGGCCCACAAATGAGACCGGGGTTCTCCGGCCAATTCAATAAGAATCAATATGGCAATCCTTCAACTAGCCACAATAACATGTTTGGTCGTGGGTCTTATGGGAGACCTTTTTAGGCAAAAAGAACAAACCATTCTACACCAACAAACCAAAGATGGGGAACGTAGGGGGATAGAAAAAGTAGTCTCAGATGTAGAGTTGCCTCATAACAATAATCTAGCTACCTGTGGTGAAGAGATGAGTTTTAGTAACCCACTGGACAATGTTATAAACACACCGGGAAGCTTTGTAGCTGGAAATGTTTAAGAGAATGGAAAAATATTACAATTGATATTAATGTTTTGGACACGATTCAGGGGTTGCATATTGAATTTTGTGTGATTCCAATACAGACACTGTCAAGGAAACTAATTAGATTTTCTGAAAAAACCCAACCTTTTGATGAACAATGAAATAAATAAGCTTGTACAGTTACATGTCATTGAACAAGTGTGAACTTATATCAAAGATTTTTACTCGACCAAAGAAAGATGGCGGTTGCAGAGTTATTTTGAATCTTAAATCTTTGAATCAGTATGTCCGTAGTCCACATTTTAAGATGGACACTCTAAGGTCTGCATTATTGTTAATGTCTAGAAATTGTTTTTCCCGCATCTATTGATGTAAAAGATGCCTATTACACCATTCCCATTAATAAAAATGACCGAAAATTTCTAAGATTTCTTTGGATGGCTGTAAGTATGAATTCTGTTGTTTAGCTAAGTCTTTCGAGTGCCTGCATTGGGAGAAATCACTTAATTACATCTTCCCTCCTCTTAGTATCATAGGTCATGTATTAAGAAAAGTGGAGGACGATGCAGCAGAAGCGATTTTAATAGCACCTATATGGCCAACACAATTTTGGTTTCCGAGGCTTCTAAACTTCATCTCGGACTGCCCACGCATCCTTCCAGTGAGCAGGACATTGTTACTAATGCCAAACAACAGAGCAATGCATCACCCATTGAAGCACAAGCTTTATCTGACTGCTCTCAGGATATCGGGCAAGCACTTCACAAGAGAGACAGATCACAAGAAGTTGTTGACGTGCTTTTGCAGTCATGGCGCAGTTCCACACAATCCCAGTATCGGGTATATATCAAAAGGTGGATGTGTTTTTGTGACCAAAGGGAACTTGATCCCTTTTCATCATTTATAAACAATGTGTTGGATTTTCTCAATTTTTTTATACAAGTCTGGATTAGGCTACAGTGGTCTAAATTCAGCAAGATCAGCATTATCTGCTTTGCTTAGTGTTGAGACTAGTGAAAGTATCGGTAATGATCCTTTGATAAAGATATTTTTGAAAGGTGTATATAATACTAAACCAGCACTACCGCGGTATATCACAACATGGGATGTCAATTTAGTTCTTGACTATATTAACAATGAACCAGATGTAAATATTCTATTACTTAAGCAATTATCGTTAACCCTTGTGATGTTGCTTGGTCTTCTGTCGGGCCAGCGAGTTCAATCGTTATATTTGATTGACATTCGTAATATAGAGTTTGTGAACACATTTGTAAAGATTAGATTTGGAGATCCGCTGAAGCAATCAAAGCCTAGCAGGCAGCAAATGGAACTTGTTTTCGAAAAATATTCTGCTATTGAAAAATTGTGTGTTGTTACTTTATTGAAAGAATATATACATAGAACCAGTGGGTTGCGCAATAACTGTACACGATTGTTCATTAGCTATGTCGGTGATCATAAACCAGTATCAAAAGACACTATAGCTATGTGTGTAAAACTATTATTAGTTAGCGCAGGTGTGAATGTTAACATTTTTAAGGCGCATAGCATTCGGTCAGCATCAACAACTAATGCTGCTTTGAAGAATGTGCCAGTAGCCACCATTATGAGGACGGCTGTTTGGTCAAGTAGCTCGGTTTTCCGGAATTTCTATAGGATGTCAGTTACAGTTGATGTTACATTTGGAAATGAATTTATCGCTGAAACGATTTAACTACTTCTGGAACAATTTCCTCATTTACGCGGATAAAAAAATTAAAAATCTGGACAGAAAGATAACAATAGAAAACTAGCAGTTCTCACCCACCAGGTTATTTTTAACAACTGGGAGGCTGACGGGTTTATCTTTAGCATTCCCATAGCAACGCGACCGCGCCAGACGTCACTAAGTAGCCGAGCTGTATACGCTCTTTGATGTTAAGCCGAGATTAATGGCATTTTATCCGTTTCATTTGACAGCTTTTGATACAACTTTACAAAAAAAAGGTGTTGAGTATATTGTTAATATCCTAATGTAGGTCACACGTAAGATAGCATATCCAGTCACGTTAACCATGGCTATATAATGGTTCAATTTTGTCAAGAATATCAAAATATTTGCTTATCGAATGCCCATTTGGAGGCCAAGAGAAGTCTATTTAAAGAAATTTGTCCTCGAGCCAGTCATTGCAGTGGTAAATTTTTTTTTTAAATTGTCTTCTCTTGGCGTGCAAAGGGAGATTGCTCCGAGCACTGCACAGACCGGTTCTAGTAAACTTCGCCATGAAGGAAAAAGAGAAGACTATTTTCTCGAGCCAGGCATTCCAGTAATACCGTCTCAAAAATAGTCTTTTCTTGCCCTGCAAATAGGCATACATTCACAAAGCATTACATTTTAATCGCATTAAAAAGTAATTGAAAGCTAGGTTTTGAAATATTTTATACAATATAAAATATTTACGATTATTCGATTATTTAATTTTTAATTATATATATTCACGATTTAAAACATAATCGCGATTTCCGATTTAATCACGTAATCGCGCAAGTCTACAGACAACACGTTTTAAAGGCAACATTAGTTCTCGTGGTGAAACTATATCTCAATACAGCAACCTGCTACTCTCTAGAGAAGTTATTTCACTTTACTGATGTCCACACGTAATGGCTACTTCTGGTGGAAAGTTAATAACGGTACTTCTATTCTCGGAACTGGTTTATCCGCCTTCAGCAAACCCACCTTCACCGAACGCTATTTACCCAGGAGGCAATAACACCGAAATCCATGGATCTAGATATCGAAGCGCATAGCTATACTGACAAGGGTTTTGAAACTGATTTGACTGGACGTTGCTGATGCTGTGGGAGAAGTTACATTCATCGCACTCCCATAGCCTAAGAAGCCACGCGGAACTATTTGCAACAGACCAATAGTTCATCTAAACATGATCCGAATAATTCTGTCGGAGATAAGATTGACAAATTAAGTCTCCCATTGAAATCAGTTTAGATTTTCAACTTTTAAATTATTCATATTTATATTATTTCCAACCCAGAAACATAAAATTCAAAAATAGTCTACTCTTGGCCTGCAAATGGACACTGAAAAGCAAAAATTTAGATTTCATAGACGATTAACCCTGCAATCCCCAGCCGGTCAAAAGACCAACTCTTAAAAAATATTTTCCTAGTGGCAAATTTACAAAAAAAACCCAGCTCTCTTTGCCAGCAAATGGTCATTCACAGAGCAAATAGTTGAATCTTTCTTTGATAAATCTTGACATATGACAGGGGTAATTGATAAAAGTAGCCACAAGAGGGGTTAAAATGAGCCCGTCTTTTCAACTCGTATTTTCAATATGACGCATACGAATAGATACACCGTTACGCTAAGGCAAGAGGATTTCACATGTCCTCGAAAATCCTTGGATCACCATCTGACCAGAGAGACACTTCAGATACTTTCGTGACGGACCATTTCCACATTCGTGACGGACTTGAGATATTTGGTTATAACGTCAGATACTTGAGTGACAGATCGGATCCCTTCCACTATGTGGACAGAATATTGCATTACTGGCTAAGATGTGAATGACGATCATAAACTTATTTATTAAAAATGTCTGAAATGCAGCTAAGATGTTTTGAAAGCCATAAGGTCCACATGGGCCGAGCAAATATTGAGAGTAGCCATGCTAAGTAATAACACTATTACCATATCAACTTTCTTTCCCCATTCGTATCAACGTGGTAAATATAATCAACATCAATACGCAAAGCGATTTTAGAGGGACTTAATTGATTGACAACAAAACCTGCCAGAAATGCATCTTCCCATATGAGTCAAGGCGTGACTCATACGTTTATGTCTCTCTATTTTGAACATTTGCCAGTGGACATTGTTCTGGTATTTGAATGTGTAGCCATCCATTTTCATATATCAAAGAAACATTGGTAATAGGAACGTTTTTGTCAAAGTAATCAACAAATGTCGATACGCAGTACGGTGATTGAAGATGGATGACAAACAGTCTTGCATAAAGGACTTATCCTGGTGAGCTGAATGCGCTATATACCTTCCGCCTGCTGAATTTCTGCAGACGTCATTTTAACCATGGATAAACTGCATATTTTGAAAATAATTTGATTGAAAGTTGTTGATGGCTAAGCCACCAACAATTTTCAGTCAAATTGTTTTCAAAATACTCAACTGGTCCAGAGTTATTGCCAATTAAGATTATTGTCTTGGTGGCTTGCGATAGTCAGACAGTTGACTGAAATAGTAATCAACTAATAGAGTTACATGTGTGGCTAAGTCTGTCCATAATACTAAATAACACCATAGCAACCAGACTGACCTCTCCTCGGATGCACCAAATCCGTTATAGTCTGCGCGCTACCCAGATGCATCGTGGTGTAACAGGAGTCCATGTTTGTCAAAACAATGACTGGATAAGAAGTAACATTTTAACCCCTGAACTCTCGGAGTTCCAATCGATGAGTCCGATCCGTCAGTCAAGTATACGACGTCATTGTTAGAGAATACTCTGTCATAAAGGTGGAATACTCCGTCAAGAGTACGAATTGTATGTCGTTGATGGATTTACTATTTAATAGACATTCTGGTGAATATTTTGACACTAGTTTAACCGGGCGCTGTTTGCTACCGTCTATTGCAAAGCACCTATACAGGTAAGATGTCCAATACTTTGAGAGAAATTAGACAGGCAACCTTTGCAGCAATACACAGCAACAGATTCCAGTTTGCTTCAAAACACCAAACAAAATATTTATTAAATCGTAAAGTATTATGGAGCTTTTGCCTCGAGGGCTCAAAACCTTAATACAGTGTGAGAGAATGTATTGAACATCAAGTAAACCACGCCGAGAACAACATTCTGGTTTGCTATCCTGGTGGCGCTTGTGAAATCGCAGATGTTCACATATCTAGCTATGCCCCGCCCATTTCTAACTAAGCCCCGCTTACTTTGTAGGCGTGTTTGCGTCGACTTTAATGGTCTGACTACTGAATTTCTTTTGCAGACCAGGGATTATATCTCTGCAGACGACACATTCCAGGGATTATATTTCTGCAGACAACACATTCCAGTGATTATATCTCTCCAGACGACACATTCCAGTGATTATATCTCTCCAGACGACACATTCCAGGCATTATATCTCTCCAGACGACACATTCCAGGGATTAAATCTCTGCAGACGACACATTCCAGGGATTATGTCTCTGGACCTACTACGTATTTTGATAACAATTTGACTGAAAATTGTTGGTGGCTAAGCCACCAACAGCTTTCAATCAAATTGTTTTAAAAATACTCAGCAAGTCAAGAGTTTTTGCCCATTGAAATTATAGTCTGGTGGCTTACAGCAGCGAGACAGTTAACTCGTTGAGTGCTGAACTCCCAGAATTTCAACATCCGGCTAATGTTGAATATTTTGAAACTAATTTGACCTGGGACTGTTGCTGCCTTTGGCAGCAGCTGTAGTTCCTAGTTAAATAAGTTGCAAAATATTCAACATAACTTTTTATTAAATTGTAAATTCATCAAAGACATAGAATTCAGACACTTTCGTGACAGACCATTGTCACTATCGTCACAAACCTACCTCATTTAGATATGTGACGTCATCTAACAAGTGACGTATTTGATTATGACGTCAAATACTTGAGTGTCAGATCGGATTCCCCTATACGTACATTGTTGAATGCCTATTCTACGTCTGGGATGGTGGATTATCAGACCACTATCTACTCGGGTTAAATAACATCTTGTTTACGGTGACCTTTATGAAGAAATAGAGGAATCCAGTTTTATATGTGCCTCGCCCATCTCTAGCTAATCTCCAGCCATGCTTTGCTCATGTTGGGATCAATCAATCGATCGCTGCACTCGTTGAATCTCAATTTCCAGAAACTATACAACTAAGCTGTTGAATATTTTGAAACTAATTTCACTGGGAGCTGTTGTTGCCTATCAGCTTGTTTATTTAATAGTACCTAACGGATTATTACGCATTTAAGACTGACTAAATCACTCATGACGTAATTGATTATGATGTCAGCCTACGCGCTATGAGTGGATTATGACATCATATGATTAATGGATTAACTGTGGCAGCAACCTCGACCAGTCAAATTAGTTTCAAAATATTCAATAGAATGTTTATTGAATAGTAAAGCCATACAATTCATACAGCAATGCTTAGCCCGTCATAAATTAAGCGTTCGTGACGAACTTATCTACGTTATGCATGCCGTAATTGATTATGACGTCATCCTACATGTCAGGTAGTTGATTATGACGTCATATGATTGACCGAGAAGCTGGAATCCTCTATTGCCTGACTGAATGCGTTGCATGAACCATAGAGTTATAATATCATGAATTTCTTGTGTACTCTGATCAATTTCATATGAATGGTACATTTCTGACATTATATACGTCACAGTACATTTCTTATATTGTATGCGTCACAGTACATTTCTGACATTAGATACACCATCGTACATTTCTGCCATGATATACGTCATAGTACATTTCTGACATTATATACGTAATAGTGCATTTCTGGCATTACATGCGTCATAGCACATTTCTGACGTTGTATACGTCATAGTACATTTCTGGCATTACATGGGGCATAGTTCATTTCTGACGTTATGTGCGTCATATTACATTTCTGACATTATATACGTTATAGTACATTTCTGACATTATATACGTCATAGTACATTTCTGGCATTATACACGTCATAGTACATTTCTGGCATCACATGAGGCATAGTTCATTTCTGACGTTATATGCGTCATAGTACATTTCTAACATTATATACGTCATAGTACATGTCAGACATTATATACGTCATAGTACATTTCTGACATTATACATGTCATAGTACATTTTTGACAGCATATGCGCCATAGTACATTTCTGACATTATATACGTCATAGTACATTTCTGACAGTACATACGTCATAGTACATTTCTGGCATCACATGCGACATAGTTAATTTCTGACGTTATACACGGCATAGTACATTTCTGACATTATATACGTCATAGTACATTTCTGACAATTTATATACGTCATATTACATCTCTAACATTATATACATCATAGTACATTTCTGACATTATATACGTCATTGTACATTCCTGGCATTATATACGTCAGAGTACATTTCTGACATTATATACGTCATAGCACATTTCTGACAATTTATATACGTCATAGTACATTTCTGACATTATATACGTTATAGTACATTTCTAACATTATATAGGCCTACTTTGTAACTCTGTCGGTGGCACCTATTATTATGTTAGGGTTTAAGCCAAATCGGATTAGTAGCTCGCTCGCAGGCGCGCACACACGCACGCACGCACGCACGCACGCACGCACGTACACACGTACGCACGTACGCACGCACGCACGCACGTAAGCATAGACAACTATCATACCAACAACAAATAAACTAATTAATGCCGATACGCTGTCAATCTGGATAATTATTTCTCTTTAAATAAATCCGCTATGTAAGATTTTTATTAAGTGCGATACACGACTACTCGAATGGTTACCATGGATACGTGTCAATACGTATTGAGGCTCTGATCCAGTGTGTTTGCATTGTGACAATAGGCTGTTCTGTCCATGAGGACATTACGATGATTAACACCTCTTCTCTAGAGCCAGGGAACCGAGAGAACGGAATGAAATACAGCTGTGCGAAGCGATGGAGGGATCAGATCTGTCACTGCATGACGTCATAATTAATTATTCACGTCACGTGTGGGTTGATATCGCAATCATGATGGTGCATTAAAACTCCGTCACGAAGCTGGAAAAGTCCGTCAAATGTTCGAATTGTTTATTTTTGAAAAATCTACAATTAAAAAACATTCTGTTGAATATTTTGAAACTAATTTGACTGAGCGATGTTGCTGCCATAGGCATCAACAGCCACCCCCCCCCCTCCTGTGAAATTGGTTTCAAAATACTCACCAGCTTTTCTGTAGATCTATAGCAGTTTTGAAATTGAGAAGCTGGAATTTGAAGTTATGTGGTTATTGTAATGAACCTGATTTATTTTCTAGGTTCTGTCGGATTATCAGTTAGATGGCGGGGGAAAAAGATATCAAATATTGAAAAAAAGAAAGAAACACGGTACACATTATATTCCGTTATACGAGAAGTCGTGGCATTACGGTATACCGGCATTGACAGGGAATCGAACTCACAACCAACGAAAGCGCCAAGCATCGCAGCCCGCAAACTCTTCCACCGCACCAACGCAGCGACGCCTGCCGCGACGCCTCGCGGCGTTGGTGTGGTGGAAGCGTTTGCGGGCTATGCTGCTTGACGCCTTCGTCGGTTGTGGATTCGATTCCTTCTTAATGACATTATATTCCGTTATTGTTGACGCTATTCGATCAACGGTGACAGCACCTGGGCCGGGTGTAAATGGCCACAATTCACAAATATTTGAATATAAGGAAATAAGTAACCCTTTTAAGCAGAGAGACGAAATTCGAAAACTCGTTTGCAATTTAGTAAATATATTGAAACTAATTTGACCGATATTTTTTTGCTATTGTTGCTTCTGGCAGTTTCCTTTCAAATTAGTTTTAAAATATTCAACAACGTACCTGTAGACATATGATAACAATGTAAACTCGAGTTTCCAAAATCTCAATTTCAAGGTAAATCTACAGATAGGTTGCTGAGAGCTACATGTTAAGAAATTCAGAGTAAAATATGTTAATAAATCACAGGGAATTAAATTTCTAATTTCTAGAAACGGAAATGCTATTTTTATGATATAACAAGTAATTTGGTTTAATATTTAGAAATTAATTTAACTGGGTGCTGTGCCAGCTAGGCTCCATCCTATTTGGAAAGAAATGCAAAATGAAAAAAGTAGTGCATTTGAAAAAACCTCAAATGCATTTGAAAACCCAAATGCAAATGCAACTCTTTTTATACAAATGCAAATGCAAATACATGAGATTCAAATGTAAGTGCAAATGTAAATGCATCAGAAATTTCATAATTGCATTTAAATGCAAATGCAAGTACAAATGCATTCAGATGCAAATATATAATATATATCATATATAAACTCTTTTGTTACGTGGTCATCGTTCTTTCTCCTTCAGAGGATAATTGTTCAAAACATAGACATATGCATTTTATCATCATGATCAAGGCAGAATTCCACTTTATCCATCCATATGACGTCATAAGCAACTTTGTGCCATCATGAACGCCTAATTGATGACGGACTATTTAATAAACATGCTGTGCAATATTTTGAAACAAGATTTATTCCGTTCCATTAGATCTACACACACAATTTAAGCCTCTAAAAAGTATATAATTTTAACAATTTTATTTTCAGGCATTCTGGTGTGAATATGCATGCACCTTTGATTTGAAGCAAGCTAGTCTTCTAACTTGTAGTGTAGGGGGTTATTCAGTTCTTTTTTAGGAAACGTAAACTCGAGAAAAGTCAGCGCCAGGCTCAGGCCCATTGAAATTTAATAATATAAGCGTAGAAGGGACATGCGCATATAGTTAAATTATGGAACGCGTTGTTCCGGTGAAGTGAGATCAGCAAAATCCAGCTGCACATGGTCCGACGGGCTGACGCAGACGATCAACAGCATATATATCCTCCAAACATGAATAAATAATCTTTTGGTAATTGGAAAAGAAATTAACCAGACGCAAATGTATATCATTTCATCTGACACTTTATTCGACTGCGTACTCGAATTAGTAACATAAACATATTAGTTTGGAGACTATGACAAACTACTGAAATAAGATTCCGCATTTGAGAGGGTCATATCTATTCTACGGTTATCAGATTTCTATGGTCAGGCCGGATAGTGAACTACTCTCTAAACCGTTAGTCGTCGATTTTCTCTCTCTTTATATCTCTTCCTTATTTTCAATCATCATACTTTTTTTCTCTCTGTCTCCCTTTTATTTCCATGTTACTATAAGAGTTTTCCTGAGGCAAAATGAATACTTCACACAGGTCGTAAATCGATTTGTCGTTATTACTGACCCCCACCCCACCCCACCCGAACTCCTCCCCCCTCTCTCTCTCTTTGCGCAAAGTCTTCGTCTGTATAGCCTCGCGGGCAAGTGCAGCTGAGTGGATTACCAAGACGAATATGGACTCCAGATCATGTGCAGTATATGTAGGAATCCAGTTTTAGCTATGCCCCGCCCATCTCTAACTAAGCTCCACCCACGCTTTGCTTGCGCTGTGATCAACCGATCTCTGAACTCACTGAATCTCAATATGCAGAAACTATGCAGGTAAGCTGTTGAATATTTTGTGACTAATTTGACTGGGTGCTCTACGGCAGCAACAGCGCCCAGTTAAATTAGTTTCAAAACATTCACCAGAATGTTTATTAAATAGTAAAGACATATGCTATCTAAGAATGACCTTGGTACGCTAACGTATCATATTGTAAAATCTGAATTATTCAAAGTGCAGATTTTTTGACATAAAAGATTACTCTGCATTCTGATTTTGAATCCAGGATAAGAAGGGCTACGGGGTCAAGCCGTGGTCACAGTCATTACGTCGATTGCCTTTGTTGGCGTACAACAAAGCTCAGTCAACAAAATGGCTGGACATTTACTGATGGTAGGACCATTGATGTTATCGTTGAAACGGACACTGCGCAAGTAGTCTTGAATCATTATGGCCGTTAAAGGTCATAATTGCGCTCGAGTGCACTGATCGGTCAACAAGATGACATCAGTGATTTCTACCACAGAGTTAGGAATGATGGTGTGCCGGGCCAGGATTGGCTGAGGCGAGGGTTGATGAGCGTGAAATATATTTGCATGTTTTGTGCAAACGGGATCTTTTTGGGAGATCACTTTTGGTTCACTTTTCGGTCCACTTTTTTATAATATAAACATGAATGTTAGATATTAGTTAGAAGTTTTAGTCAGAGTATAGTTATGATTGTTACAGAGAATAAATTCACAGTATAATACAAGTTTGAAGTTGCTGTTTGTCGATACAAGTATTATAGCTAGAATGATGCAACAAGACCAGAGAGAAACAACACTTTGGCACGAATCTAAGAATCTTCGATAAGTCAGATGGCCCAGGGACGGATATAAATATTTGATCACAGAATCGAAGGCGAGCCGCACACCCCCCCCCCCCCCAACCACTTGAATTCAGATAAATTTGGAAACCAATGAGCTGCTGCTTGTCTAGAATTTATAATATGTCATAGTAAGCCTCCATGTTTCTGTAACATAGCAAGAATCGTCCTGTATTAAGTATCAGAGCGTCATGGGCGACCTGAAAATATAGCCCCTTTCCATCCCCACCCTTTTGTGGAGAGTAGTTGATAGGGGGTGTCTGTGGGCCCTCACCATAACTCACCTTTGCAGAGTATTCATCTATCAATCTGACGTCCATAATCAGCTGAGGCCTGTAGGGTGTCGTCATAATCATTACGTCATGAATGATTCTATATGGCCCGTTTTTAACTCTTAATAATCCGACACGTTGTACGAATTGCATGTCTCTACTACTTAATAAACATTCCGTTTAATATTTTGAAACTTATTTGACTGGGCACTGTTGCTGAAAATACTCAACAGCTTATCTGTATAGTTTTCTGAAAATTTATAGTCAGGGAGTTCAGAGATCGAATCGATCCCGACATGAGCGAGGTGTGGGTGGAGCTTAGCTAGAGATGGGCGGGGCATAGCTAAAACCGGAAAAGTCCATTATTTTACCATGTATGCCTTTAGAGAGCACATCGTGATATCAACCTTCAAATAGAAAATGCTTTTCTAGAGGGAGAGCGAGATATCGTGACGTGAACCATCACATGGGTGTAAATTCTTTTATTTTACAAGGGCTCCTGCGTGGGTGTCTCCTGTCAGCTGACACCCTAGCCGGCCGTCGTTTCTCCACCCCTCAGTAGAACATGGTAAGGATCATCTATTAGGGCAATGGCATGTTCACCTTTTACCAGCGTCGCCAGCCGCAAGCATTAATGCCAGCGTGGAGTGCTTGTTGTTGTTGTTGTTGTTGTTGTTGTTGTTATTGTTGATGTCGTCGTCGTCGTCGTCGTCGTCGTCGTCGTCGTCGTCGTCGTCGTCGTCGCCCTCCTCCTCCTTCCTCCTCCTTCCTCCTCCTTCCTTCTCCTTCCTTCTCCTTCCTTCTTCCTCCTCCTCCTCCGCCTCCTCTTCCTCCTCCTCTTCTTCTTTCTCCACCTCCTCCTCCCCCTCCTCCCCATCCTCCTCCTCCTCTTCTACTTCCTCCTCCTCCTTCCTTCTCCTTCCTCCTCCTCCTTCTCCTCTTTGTCCTCTTCCTCTTCCTCTACCTCTTCCTCATCCTCTTTCTCCTCCTCTACCTCCTCCTCCTCTTCGTCCTCCTCCTCCTCCTCCTCTTCCTCATCCTCTTCCTCCTCCTTCTCCTCCTACTCTTCCTCCACCTCCTCCTCCTCTTTGTCCTCTTCAACCTCTTCCTCTTCAACCTCTTCCTCCTCCTCCTAATTCTCCTTGTCCTCTTCGACCTCTTCATACTCCTCCTCTTCCTCCACATCCTCCTCCTCTTCCCCCTCCTCCTCCTCCTCCTCCACCTGCTCCTCATCCTCCACCTTCTCCGCCTCCTCCTCCTCATTCTCATCCTCATCCTCCTACTCCTAACCCACTTTTTCACGGCCGCCTGACTGAAAACTATATCAACGACGCGGGTATTTGGGACAAATTTGTCCGTTCACACTGGGTTTGGGCTGGCTGGGGGATAACACTGTTGTCGAAGCTAGGAGTGATATGGGGGAAATGGGGCGGTATAGTCCCCATTTGTCCCTGTTAGTACGCCCCTAAGCATAGTTATCATAGTCGTCTTCTCGGATACAGGCTACCAGATAGATTATGTGTACGTAATAGGTCTCTTTAAGTATGTAGGTTAATGGCATATGGAAATAGCTAATTTAAGAATGTGCTACGGTCCGTATTCCAGCCACTTACGGGATATTGAATGGTAAATCTAGCTTACGCATAACTATACCTTAATTATCCCTAGCACATATTCCAATAACCAGCGCATATTTACGTCGTCGATTGTATATTAACCGTCTCCTGATGTATTTTCTGCAGACTACATTTTCCATGCGGGTTAGATCTGGGTATGATGAAAATTTTGAAAACAATTTGACTGAAGGTTGTTGGTTGGTGGAGCCACCAACGACTTTCTGTCAAATTGCTTTTCAAAATATTCAGTAGGTCCAGAGCTATTGCCAATTGAAATTATTATATAGTGGGGTTTTTTAGCAGTCAGGCTGTTAGTTAATCATACGTATACGTGAGAGTGAGAGGGAGAGGGAGAGATGGGGAGAGGGAGAGGGGGGGGGAGCATGGAGAGTGGAGAGGGGGAGAGAGGGAGAGGGAGAGAGAGAAAGAGAGAGAGAGAGAGAGAGAGAGAGAAGGGGGGATGCTGGTGAAAGGTAGAGGGGGGGTAGGGAGAGGGAGAGAGAGGGTGGGAGAGGGGGAGAGGGAAGCGAGAGGGAGAGGGAAAGGGGTAGGGGGGGGGGCAGAGGGGGGGGACGAGAGGCGGGATTTGAAACTTAGAAACCTCAATCACAATGTATAAATTTCACGGTAACTATATATGCGTGAATATTTTAAAACAAATTTGACTTGGGGTTGTTGCTGCCTATGGTAGCAATAGCTCACATTCAAATTACTTTCAAAATATTCAACAAATGCTTATTAAATTGTAAATTCATCAAAGTAATACAATTCCTACACATTTTGACGGATTTTTCGCTTTTCGTGACGGAGCTATACGTCGGTTTAATTGTAACGTTAACTAACTAACTTCAGTGACTGATCGGATCGCTCAAAATTTTCAGCAGAGCGAAATATCGCGTGCGTTGCTATGAAACCGATTCAGAATGAAAATGACTGATGGCTTATCGTCTATTAGCTACCATTATCCCCTGATCGATTCATCAAAGCGTGAACGCTAATAGCCATTACTCGGCAGAAAACTAATGGAGAAATTAGTTAAATCGATGCTATGAATATCTGGACTCGTGGAGTCGACGAGTCGTGATTAATTAAATAGGGAAGCCGGAGCATTATGGCACATTTGGTTATACACGTCGTGGCATTGCTCGGTATTGGCAAAAAGTTTGCGAAATCAAATATGGAATCCAAGTTTAATATGTTACCACCTGGACATGCCAAGTATCGAAATGTCAAGATATGATACGCAAGTTAATTTAATAGCAATCGTTTGTAATCTTGTAATATTAATGGATGCATCCGATCTGTCACTCAAGAAATAATCAATTAGCCTACGTCACATATAGGCTGACATGACAATCAAAACCGTGTATTATAAAGCCGCTATGAAGCTTGAAATATCCGTCAAGTGTACGAATTATATATCTTTGATGGATTTACAATTTAATAAACATGATGTTGAATATTAATTTGACTTCAGCAACAGCACCCAGTCAAATTAGTTTTAAAATATTCAACAACTTTCTGGAAATTGATAAGCAAGGAGTTTAGGGATCGCTCGATCCGAACATGGGCGAAGTGTGGGTGTAGCTTAGCTAGAGATTATCGGGGCATAGCTACTACCGGATCCCTCCATTGTATGTCGTTGGTGAATTTACAATTATTGAATGCTTTGTAACTAAAATGATTTGGGACTATATATTGTTGGCCCAGTCAAATCAGTTTCAGAATATTCAACAACTTACCTGGAAATTGATAATCTAGAATGCATGCATGGTTGAAAGTGCAAAAATCGTTCAAACGTGTGTATAAAATGGGCGAGGCTTAGCTAGAAATGGGCGGGGCAAAGTTAGAAATATATCCCTGTATTGACTCTCACTAGTAGGATGAGTGTTCGGACGAAAGACCATGTGTGCGTGCGTGCGTGCGTGCGTACGTGCGTGCGTGCGTGCGTGCGTGCGTGCGTGCGTGCGTGCGTGCGTGCGTGCGTGCGTGCGTGCGTGCGTGCGTGCGTGCGTGCGTGCGTGCGTGCGTGTTCGTACATTGGTTTGCGCTTGTGCGCACGTGAGTAGGAGGTTACTAATAAGGTTACTATTACTAATAGCATGTTCTGGTTGGAATAGTATAGCAATTACGTTTGTCATGTAGCTACTTCATTACAGTGCTGCTGGGCTAGAGAGTACATAATTGCCAATATGGCATCACGCGTTGGCTGGAAACTGGAAATAAACCGTTTTGTTCATACTACATTCTGGCAATAATTAGTATAGGCCGCTTAGCTAGCCCGATAGTGTGTGTTACTAGTATAGGACACTTAGCTAGCCCGATAGCACGTGTTGTTAGCATAGGCAACTTAGCTAGCCCGATAGTGCGTGTTATTAGTATAGGCCACTTATCTAGCCCGATAGCACGTGTTATTAGTGTAGGCCACTTAGATAGCCTGATAGCACATGTTATTAGTATAGGCCACTTAACCATCCCGACAGTGCGTGTTATTAGTATAGGCCACTTAACTCGCCCGATAGCGTGTGTTATTAGTATATGCCACTTAGCCAGCCTGATAGCCTGTGTTATTAGTATAGGCCACTTATCTAGCCTGATAGCGCATGTTATTGGTATAGAACACTTAACTAGCCAGACAGTGCGTGTTATTAGTATAGGCCACTTATCTAGCCCGATAGCACGTGTTATTAGTGTAGGCCACTTAGCTAGCCTGGTAGCACATGTTATTAGTATAGGCCACTTAACCATCCCGACAGTGCGTGTTATTAGTATAGGCCACTTAACTGGCCCGATAGCATGTGATATTAGTATATGCCACTTAGCCAGCCTGATAGCATGTGTTATTAGTATAGGCCACTTATCTAGCCTGCTAGCGCATGTTATTGGTATAGAACACTTAACTAGCCCGACAGTGCGTGTTATTAGTATAGGCCACTTAGCTAGCCTGATAGCGTGTGTTATTAATATAGGCCATTTAGCTAGCCCGATAATGTGTGTTATTAGTATAGGCCACTTAGCTAGCCCGATAGCACGTGCTATTAGTATAGGCCAATTAGCCAGCCTGATAGCACATGTTATTAGTATAGGCCACTTAACTAGCCCGCCAGTGCGTGTTATTAGTATAGGCCACTTAGCTAGCCAGATAGCATGTGTTGTTAGTATAGGTCACTTAGCTAGCCCCATAGTGCTTGTTATTGGTATAGGCCACTTAGCTAGCCCCATAGTGCTTGTTATTGGTATAGGCCACTTAGCTAGCCCCATAGTGCTTGTTATTGGTATAGGCCACTTAGCTAGCCCGTGGTAGTAACGCTATATTAAGTAAGGAGAGCCCTCGTGTTGACGACGCTACTATTGATTCTTTAACAGTTAGTAACAAGATATGGACAATGGTCTGGTAATACACGCCATTATAGCAATCCGACGTGTCACTCAATTATATGACGTCGTACTCAATTACACAGTCACATACAAGCTGACGTCACAATGCATAGTTATGATAGTTACGCTTCTAGCTCCTCACGAACATTGAAAAGTCCGTCAAGTTGTATGCCTTTGATAGATTTACTATTTAATAAATATTCTATTGAATATTTCGAGACTAATTTGACTGGGGGCTGTTGCTGCCATAGGCAGCAAGAGCCCCCAGTCAAATTAGTTTCACAAACATTAAACAGCTTACCTGTATAATTAACTTGGAAATGGGATTCTGGGAAGTCAGGGTTCAAAGTACAATAGGCCCTACACCGATTCCAACACGTGGGCGGAGTCTAACTAGAAATGGGAGGGGCATGACTAGAAACAGTTTACTCTATTCATATATGATATGTGTTTTGGATCCAGAAGATGGGTGGTTTTACGAGCGGGCTTACAACCACCCGTCTAAAAATCCACCTCCGTTTGGCTTCACAGTCAGGCGTGGCACCATCCTCTCCCCGACACCGCCACCCCATCCTCAGGCAGGCCAGGTCAGGCCGTGTTTGATTACAGCGCTGTAAAACGCTTCATCAGTAATCTATTTCAGGAACAAGTAACCCAAGATCTATTGAAAGCAAACTGACAGCGATGCGTGGCAGATCGAAGAAGCTGATCACATTTCTTCGAAATGGCTTCCCCCTCAACGATATCTTTATAACCGCGTTTATGTCGACAAAACGACGCCTGAAAATACTATAAACATTGTATTTGACCGACATAAGGGTATTATGAAAGGTTAAAAAACGATTTTCTCTCGTATGGTGACTATTTTCGACTCTTTCAATAGGGCAATAGTTTTATCCAGATTTCGAAACTGATGTTTTATCCTCGTCATGGCTATTTTTGAAGACAATTCAAATCGCGCCTGTTACGTCGCGTCTACCTCCACCTGGCGTGTTTTCGTTTCATACACCGTTTGCACGTGTTGTATAAGTCTGTGCATCTGCATCCACCACAATGCGCGTGCAACAAACTTCTGCATGTCAGTATGGGGACTTACACCCTATGGAGAAATCCAGTCTTAGCTACGTCCCGCCCATCTGTAGCTAAGAGCCACCCACACTTCACTCGTGTTAGGACCGATCGATCCCCGCACTCTCTGAGTCTCAATTTCTGGAAAACTATACAGGTAAGCTGTTGAATATTTTGAAACTAATTTGATTGGACGTTGTTGCTGCCTATGTTTGTTAAATAGTAAATACACACAATTCGTACAACAACACCTGGTCCCTCGTCAATTATGCGTTCGTGACGAACTTATCTATGTCATCCATGGCGTAAGTGATAATAGCGTCATCCTACACTTCAAGTAGTGGATTATGACGTCATATGTTTGATGGATAAACTGGAAAGGTCCATCATCATTAATAGGTAGGTTTCGTGGGATTCTTTCTATCAACCCCTCAACACTCCCACCCCTCCGTCACCACCCCCGCCCCTTTCGATTCGTAGCACGCGGCTTGTGGTTCTGAATCTAGCGAACGTAGCCCACATTTGTTGGTCACAAAATATTAGGTATCGCTCCATTTCTAATTTTCATTTAAATGCAGTGCAGACAGCTCATTGCATAAATCTGTTAAGGGTGCTGCGAGGTGACCTCAGGAAAGCAGGACTCGGTACACTCAGATCAAGAATCGACCCTATGGAGCAGGACTCGGTACACTCAAATCGACCCGATGGAGCTCAAGAGTTTGGTTTATGATCAAGACATAGCGGTCAAAAGCGAGGAAAGACTGATTGCTTATAGTATCGTCTACGATTGCATATGGTTAACATGCAAACCAGTTTCATGATGAGGTTGGCAGAGGTCAAAAGGTCACAAATCATCGCCACAGCTTAAAGTCTAGCAACTGTATGTTGCTATCACTGACCAAGCACCGGTAAAGGAACATTAGCTAGCCCGATAGTGCTTGTTATTAGTATAGTATAGGTATATTAGTCTTAACAGCTTAAGATTTATTAAAAGGCATCGAATCGAAATTGTGTAAAGTAATTGCTTTGCATATAGATGGATTTTGTATGCTAATCAAGCAACAAATACGGCATCAGGAGTAAAAAATCAAAGAAGTAAGATGTAATTAGAAAGCATTTGATCAATAACCGAATATTCCACTGTAAAAGAGTGTCTAAGAACGTCCAACGACGCATCGGAAGATTTTGGGCAGAAATATGGCATAACGACTTTTGATCTAGGCGAGTGTATGTATTCTTATCCTATCATATGGACAAGTCCATATTACTACAAGGATCACATAGTTATGATTGGTATTTTTCATTTGGCATGCGCCTATATGAAAATTATATAGGAAAGAAGATGAGTGGATCTGGATCACTGATATTCTACTAGAATCAGGCCTGATGTCTCCCGGATCTATTAAACGTGTGGTGCCTGGTAAGAATTATAGTAGGGCAATCTACTGCCATAAAGCAATGGCTGAAGATCTTGAACGATTGCTACTCTACAAATACAACTCTACGAAAGGGTCGATGGATTATTAGAGAATTTGCCACCAAATTCATTGGCAAAAGTAACCATATTATTGGAAGTAAGACCCAAAGAGAATTTCGAACTATTGTCGAATGCTACAGCATTTCATTCATATATAAATGACTACTCAGACTTTCGACTGCGAGTTAGCAATGGCTAATTCGGTAAGACTGTCTAGTTTTGGTTATCTTACATGGGCCATGTTTGGTTGCTGTTGTCTCTCCTAAATGTGGTTAAGACAAACAATTACTATTTGTACGGAACATGTCTCAATCGAATGGCTGACCTGTTCTTTAGGTTTGATGGGCAGAATTATGCAAGTCAAGAACAATAGACATTGGGATGTCCGTCCTTCACAGGTACGCAAAAGTGAGGCAGCCACTGTAAATGTAATGGAGTCCGTAGAAAGCTTCATGAACCCTTTCAGTCACGATTATAATGATAAGCTGTTCCATATTGGGTCTGGTGCTCCTGCACCTACCCATATCCAAACTGATATCATGGCTTCTGAGTGAATTGGGAAACTGGCCAAAGAGGCTTTTATAACGGAGACATTTGAAACGAATACAATAAAAAAACTGAAAACGTTTTCTGACATGACGAAGAGTGCGCTTGTGAAATCTTCAAAGAATCGTGAAATAGAATACAGACAACAAGGAAATACTGCTTTGCAGTTATTGGTGCTATCACAGAATAAGCGAAAGAAGCTTGATATTGCAGAACTGTTACATTATCCACTTATGCCGGCACCATCATCAATTGGCATGGCTGATGGGTGCCTGTTGAAAACTGACAAAAGTACAGGGTTTCACTACTTAACCAAGGGAATATCAAATACAGCCGCACCATCTGATCACAAAACACTGACCAATGAAGATGGAAATGCCACTTTTTATTGTATGAAAGCGGTGTCAGGAACATTCAAGCAGATAAGGCGGAAATTGTTTGATATTGGTACAGTAGGGAAATCCAATGTAATATTCAGTACAGACATGTACAAGGAAAATTCTATCACATCAAGGGATAGAACAAGCATAGGTTCTGGAGAGAAACATATAATCAATGGTTAAAATAAAAAGAGACCAGGAAATGGGAAGGAGTTCCTCAGTAATAACGAAAACAAACGGCAACTAGTGCAGCTGATGCTAAAAGTCTGGGGGGAGTTATACATTTAGTTCAAAGCTACTTAATAAGATGGTCATTATTATTTGTGAGTGCAAGGCTTACAAATTAACATCTACTGATGGCAATACAGTGCTGATGTCAGAGATACAAGCCTTGGAATCTGACCAAGAAGAAACAGACACAAGGGGTTTCTCTATTGTGCTTATGCAACAAAAGAGGGCTATGACTTTGTGCATATCAGAAGTCCACAAAGCGATGTATCTTTCATTCTCCTGTATTATGCCCAAATCATGAAGACACACATATTATGTGAAACTGATTCTGGAAACAATAGCAAGCTGTTGGACATTCAAAATTAGCTAAGAATTCTATGCCACTTTACTGTTCTGCCCTTTTGGGTCTTCATGCCTTCACCAAATGTGATACAACGAGTGCATTCAGAGCAATAGGCAACGTAAAACCCATCAGACTCCTACAGATACAACCAAGATATCAGGAGGCTTTTCAGACAATTGGTGAGTCATGGGACATCACAGAGGATTTCACCTGCCGAATGTACCAGATCACTCCAATAACACACGTTGACACACTACATTCACCTCCGTTTCTCAATGTTAATAGCATAATGGCAAAGTGTGGTGATGCAGAGAAAAAGATCGATCCCAAGAAAAACGTTGACTTATCCACCTTACCTCCACCCGAGAGTTTGCCTCCGCGAGCACATAAAGAGGGTTAACTATCAGGTAGCTATTTGGAAGCGATCCCATATACCAAAGCCATGCATCCCTGAACCCAGTGAGAATAATGGCAGGACTGTAGGGAGTGGACAGAGACTCGAGCCCAGGTGGTATGATGGTGAGATACTGCCATCTATGTTGGCTGATATTCTAGAGAATGAGCAGGAATGCAGTTCCACTGACGAAGATAGTGAGAATGAAGGAGAAGCCTCGGCAGATAATAGTGACATTGACTAATTATGTAGAGTTCAAATATAGTTAGTGGATTTATAGTCGGTGGGTAAAACAAGCAGCAATGTTTTCTCTCCAATCCAATTATGTTCAACATATTCAACAGAACCGGCGTGATCAGAACTACGATGTTTCTGTGTTTGTCTTTGGAAACATGATAACTGATTCCTGGGCTGTACTGTACTGTGCTGAACTCACGTGTTTGTTTCTGCCTATATTTGTCATTCACGTGCTTGTTTCTGCCTAAATTTGTCATTCACATGCTTGTTTCTGCCTATATTTGTCATTCCCGTGCTTGTTTCTGCCTATATTTGTCATTCACATGCTTGTTTCTGCCTATATTTGTCATTCATGTGCTTGTTTCTGCCTATATTTGTCATTCACATGCTTGTTTCTGCCTATATTTGTCATTCACACGCTTGTTTCTGCCTAAATTTGTCATTCACGTGCTTGTTTCTGCCTATATTTGTCATTCACGTGTGTGTTTCTGCCTATATTTGTCATTCACGTGCTTGTTTCTGCCTATATTTGTCATTCACATGCTTGTTTCTGCCTATATTTGTCATTGACACGCTTGTTTCTGCCTAAATTTGTCATTCACGTGCTTGTTTCTGCCTAGATTTGTCATTCACGTGCGTGTTTCTGCCTATATTTGTCATTCACGTGCTTGTTTCTGCCTATATTTGTCAGTCACATGCTTGTTTCTGCCTATATTTGTCATTCACGTGCTTGTTTCTGCCTAAATTTGTCATTCACACACTTGTTTTTCCCTATGTTTGTTATTCACACGCTTGTTTCAGCCTATATTTGTCATTCACGTGCTTGTTTCTGCCTATATTTGTCATCCACGTGCTTGTTTCTGCCTATATTTGTCATTCACATGCTTGGTTCTGCCTAGATTTGTCATTCACGTGCTTGTTTCTGCCTATATTTTTCATTCACGTGCTTGTTTCTGCCTATATTTGTCATTCACGTGCTTGTATCTGTCTATATTTGTCATTCACCCGCTTGTTTCTGTCTATATTTCTAATTCACATGCTTGTTTCTGCCTATATTTGTCATTCACATGCGTGTTTCTGCCTATATTTATCATTCACGTGCTTGATTCTGCCTATATTTATCATTCACGTGCTTGTTTCTGCCTATATTTGTCATTCACACGCTTGTTTCTGTCTATATTTGTCATTCACCCACTTGTTTCTGCCTATATTTGTCATTCACATGCTTGTTTCTTCCCATATTTGTCATTCACATGCTTGTTTCTGCCTATATTTGTCATTCACGTGCTTGTTTCTGCCTATATTTATCATTCACGTGCTTGTTTCTGCCTATATTTGTCATTCACACGCTTGTTTCTGTCTATATTTGTCATTCACCCACTTGTTTCTGCCTATATTTATCATTCACATGCTTGTTTCTGCCTAGATTTGTCATTCACGTGCTTGTTTTTGCCTATATTTGTCATTCCCGTGCTTGTTTCTGCCTTGATTTGTCATTCACATGCTTGTTTCTGCCTATATTTGTCATTCACGTGCTTGTTTCTGCCTATATTTGTCATTCACATGCTTGTTTCTGCCTATATTTGTCATTCACATGCTTGTTTCTGCCTATATTTGTCATTCACTTGCTTGTTTCTGCCTAGATTTGTCATTCACGTGCGTGTTTCTGCCTATATTTATCGTTCACGTGCTTGTTTCTGCCTCGATTTTCATTCATATGCTTGTTTCTGCCTATATTTATCATTCACGTGCTTGTTTCTTCCTAGATTTGTCATTCACGTGCTTGTTTCTGCCTATATTTATCATTCACGTGCTTGTTTCTGCCTATATTTGTCATTCACATGCTTGTTTCTGTCTATATTTGTCATTTGCCCGCTTGTTTCTGCCTATATTTGTCATTCACATGCTTGTTTCTGCCTATATTTGTCAGTCACATGCTTGTTTCTGCCTATATTTGTCATTCACGTGCTTGTTTCTGCCTATACTTTTCATTCACGTGCTTGTTTCTGCCTATATTTATCATTCACATGCTTGCTTCTGCCTAGATTTGTCATTCACGTCCTTGTTTCTGCCTAGATTTGTCATTCACGTGCTTGTTTCTGTCTAGATTTATCATTCACATGCTAGTTTCTGCCTATATTTTTCATTCACACGCTTGTTTCTGCCTAGATTTGTCATTCACACGCTTGTTTCTGCCTATATTTATCATTCACATGCTTGCTTCTGCCTAGATTTGTCATTCACGTCCTTGTTTCTGCCTAGATTTGTCATTCACGTGCTTGTTTCTGTCTAGATTTATCATTCACATGCTAGTTTCTGCCTATATTTTTCATTCACACGCTTGTTTCTGCCTAGATTTGTCATTCACACGCTTGTTTCTGCCTATATTTGTCATTCACACGCTTGTTTCCGCCTATATTTGTCATTCACATGCTTGTTTCTGCCTATATTTATCATTCACATGCTTGTTTCTGCCTAGATTTGTCATTCACATGCTAGTTTCTGCCTATATTTGTCATTCACATGCTTGCTTCTGCCTATATTTGTCATTCACATGCTTGTTTCTGCATATATTTGTCATTCACCCGCTTGTTTTTGCCTACATTTGTCATTCCCGTGCTTGTTTCTGCCTAGATTTGTCATTCACATGCTTGTTTCTGCCTATATTTGTCATTCACGTGCTTGTTTCTGCCTAAATTTGTCATTCACGTGGTTGTTTCTGCCTATATTTGTCATTCACGTGCTTGTTTCTGCCTAAATTTGTCATTCACGTGGTTGTTTCTGCCTATATTTGTCATTCACGTGCTTGTTTCTGCCTAAATCTGTCATTCACGTGCTTGTTTCTGCCTATATTTGTCATTCACACGCTTCTTTCTCCCTATGTTTGTTATTCACACGCTTGTTTCTGCCTAGATTTGTCATTCACATGCTTGTTTTTGCCTATATTTGTCATTCCCATGCTTGTTTCTGCCTAGATTTGTCATTCACGTGCTTGTTTCTGCCTAGATTTGTCATTCACGTGCTTGTTTCTGCCTATATTTGTCATTCATATGCTTGTTTCTGCCTATATTTGTAATTCACATGCTTGTTTCTACCTAGATTTGTCATTCACGTGCGTGTTTCTGCCTATATTTATCATTCACGTGCTTGATTCTGCCTATATTTATCATTCACGTGCTTGTTTCTGCCTAGATTTGTCATTCACACGCTTGTTTCTGTCTATATTTGTAATTCACCCACTTGTTTCTGCCTATATTTGTCATTCACACGCTTGTTTCTTCCCATATTTGTCATTCACATGCTTGTTTCTGCCTATATTTGTCATTCACGTGCTTGTTTCTGCCTATATTTATCATTCACGTGCTTGTTTCTGCCTATATTTGTCATTCACACACTTGTTTCTGTCTATATTTGTCATTCACCCACTTGTTTCTGCCTATATTTATCATTCACATGCTTGTTTCTGCCTAGATTTGTCATTCACGTGCTTGTTTTTGCCTATATTTGTCATTCCCGTGCTTGTTTCTGCCTAGATTTGTCATTCACGTGCTTGTTTCTGCCTATATTTGTCATTCACATGCTTGTTTCTGCCTATATTTGTCATTCACACGCTTGTTTCTGCCTATATTTGTCATTCACTAGCTTGTTTCTGCCTAGATTTGTCATTCACGTGCGTGTTTCTGCCTATATTTATCATTCACGTGCTTGTTTCTGCCTCGATTTTCATTCACATGCTTGTTTCTGCCTATATTTATCATTCACGTGCTTGTTTTTTCCTAGATTTGTCATTCACGTGCTTGTTTCTGCCTATATTTATCATTCACGTGCTTGTTTCTGCATATATTTGTCATTCACATGCTTGTTTCTGCCTATATTTGCCATTCACGTGCTTGTTTCTGCCAATATTTGTCATTCACATGCTTGTTTCTCTCTATATTTCTAATTCACATGCTTGTTTCTGCCTAGATTTGTCATTCACATGCGTGTTTCTGCCTATATTTATCATTCACGTGCTTGATTCTGCCTATATTTATCATTCACGTGCTTGTTTCTGCCTATATTTGTCATTCACACGCTTGTTTCTGTCTATATTTGTCATTCACCCACTTGTTTCTGCCTATATTTATCATTCACACGCTTGTTTCTTCCCATATTTGTCATTCACATGCTTGTTTCTGCCTATATTTGTCATTCACGTGCTTGTTTCTGCCTATATTTATCATTCACGTGCTTGTTTCTGCCTATATTTGTCATTCACACGCTTGTTTCTGTCTATATTTGTCATTCACCCACTTGTTTCTGCCTATATTTATCATTCACATGCTTGTTTCTGCCTAGATTTGTCATTCACGTGCTTGTTTTTGCCTATATTTGTCATTCCCGTGCTTGTTTCTGCCTTGATTTGTCATTCACACGCTTGTTTCTGCCTATATTTGTCATTCACGTGCTTGTTTCTGCCTATATTTGTCATTCACATGCTTGTTTCTGCCTATATTTGTCATTCACATGCTTGTTTCTGCCTATATTTGTCATTCACTTGCTTGTTTCTGCCTAGATTTGTCATTCACGTGCGTGTTTCTGCCTATATTTATCGTTCACGTGCTTGTTTCTGCCTCGATTTTCATTCATATGCTTGTTTCTGCCTATATTTATCATTCACGTGCTTGTTTCTTCCTAGATTTGTCATTCACGTGCTTGTTTCTGCCTCGATTTTCATTCACATGCTTGTTTCTGCCTATATTTATCATTCACGTGCTTGTTTTTTCCTAGATTTGTCATTCACGTGCTTGTTTCTGCCTATATTTATCATTCACGTGCTTGTTTCTGCATATATTTGTCATTCACATGCTTGTTTCTGCCTATATTTGCCATTCACGTGCTTGTTTCTGCCAATATTTGTCATTCACATGCTTGTTTCTCTCTATATTTCTAATTCACATGCTTGTTTCTGCCTAGATTTGTCATTCACATGCGTGTTTCTGCCTATATTTATCATTCACGTGCTTGATTCTGCCTATATTTATCATTCACGTGCTTGTTTCTGCCTATATTTGTCATTCACACGCTTGTTTCTGTCTATATTTCTCATTCACCCACTTGTTTCTGCCTATATTTGTCATTCACGTGCTTGTTTCTGCCTATATTTATCATTCACGTGCTTGTTTCTGCCTATATTTGTCATTCACATGCTTGTTTCTGTCTATATTTGTCATTTGCCCGCTTGTTTCTGCCTATATTTGTCATTCACATGCTTGTTTCTGCCTATATTTGTCAGTCACATGCTTGTTTCTGCCTATATTTGTCATTCACGTGCTTGTTTCTGCCTATACTTTTCATTCACGTGCTTGTTTCTGCCTATATTTATCATTCACATGCTTGCTTCTGCCTAGATTTGTCATTCACGTCCTTGTTTCTGCCTAGATTTGTCATTCACGTGCTTGTTTCTGTCTAGATTTATCATTCACATGCTAGTTTCTGCCTATATTTTTCATTCACACGCTTGTTTCTGCCTAGATTTGTCATTCACACGCTTGTTTCTGCCTATATTTGTCATTCACACGCTTGTTTCCGCCTATATTTTTCATTCACATGCCTGTTTCTGCCTATATTTGTCATTCACATGCTTGTTTCTGCCTATATTTATCATTCACATGCTTGTTTCTGCCTAGATTTGTCATTCACATGCTAGTTTCTGCCTATATTTGTCATTCACATGCTTGCTTCTGCCTATATTTGTCATTCACATGCTTGTTTCTGCATATATTTGTCATTCACCCGCTTGTTTTTGCCTACATTTGTCATTCCCGTGCTTGTTTCTGCCTAGATTTGTCATTCACATGCTTGTTTCTGCCTATATTTGTCATTCACGTGCTTGTTTCTGCCTAAATTTGTCATTCACGTGGTTGTTTCTGCCTATATTTGTCATTCACGTGCTTGTTTCTGCCTAAATTTGTCATTCACGTGGTTGTTTCTGCCTATATTTGTCATTCACGTGCTTGTTTCTGCCTAAATCTGTCATTCACGTGCTTGTTTCTGCCTATATTTGTCATTCACACGCTTCTTTCTCCCTATGTTTGTTATTCACACGCTTGTTTCTGCCTAGATTTGTCATTCACATGCTTGTTTTTGCCTATATTTGTCATTCCCATGCTTGTTTCTGCCTAGATTTGTCATTCACGTGCTTGTTTCTGCCTAGATTTGTCATTCACGTGCTTGTTTCTGCCTATATTTGTCATTCATATGCTTGTTTCTGCCTATATTTGTAATTCACATGCTTGTTTCTACCTAGATTTGTCATTCACATGCGTGTTTCTGCCTATATTTATCATTCACGTGCTTGATTCTGCCTATATTTATCATTCACGTGCTTGTTTCTGCCTAGATTTGTCATTCACACGCTTGTTTCTGTCTATATTTGTAATTCACCCACTTGTTTCTGCCTATATTTGTCATTCACACGCTTGTTTCTTCCCATATTTGTCATTCACATGCTTGTTTCTGCCTATATTTGTCATTCACGTGCTTGTTTCTGCCTATATTTATCATTCACGTGCTTGTTTCTGCCTATATTTGTCATTCACACGCTTGTTTCTGTCTATATTTGTCATTCACCCACTTGTTTCTGCCTATATTTATCATTCACATGCTTGTTTCTGCCTAGATTTGTCATTCACGTGCTTGTTTTTGCCTATATTTGTCATTCCCGTGCTTGTTTCTGCCTAGATTTGTCATTCACGTGCTTGTTTCTGCCTATATTTGTCATTCACATGCTTGTTTCTGCCTATATTTGTCATTCACACGCTTGTTTCTGCCTATATTTGTCATTCACTTGCTTGTTTCTGCCTAGATTTGTCATTCACGTGCGTGTTTCTGCCTATATTTATCATTCACGTGCTTGTTTCTGCCTCGATTTTCATTCACATGCTTGTTTCTGCCTATATTTATCATTCACGTGCTTGTTTTTTCCTAGATTTGTCATTCACGTGCTTGTTTCTGCCTATATTTATCATTCACGTGCTTGTTTCTGCATATATTTGTCATTCACATGCTTGTTTCTGCCTATATTTGCCATTCACGTGCTTGTTTCTGCCAATATTTGTCATTCACATGCTTGTTTCTCTCTATATTTCTAATTCACATGCTTGTTTCTGCCTAGATTTGTCATTCACATGCGTGTTTCTGCCTATATTTATCATTCACGTGCTTGATTCTGCCTATATTTATCATTCACGTGCTTGTTTCTGCCTATATTTGTCATTCACACGCTTGTTTCTGTCTATATTTGTCATTCACCCACTTGTTTCTGCCTATATTTATCATTCACACGCTTGTTTCTTCCCATATTTGTCATTCACATGCTTGTTTCTGCCTATATTTGTCATTCACGTGCTTGTTTCTGCCTATATTTATCATTCACGTGCTTGTTTCTGCCTATATTTGTCATTCACACGCTTGTTTCTGTCTATATTTGTCATTCATCCACTTGTTTCTGCCTATATTTATCATTCACATGCTTGTTTCTGCCTAGATTTGTCATTCACGTGCTTGTTTTTGCCTATATTTGTCATTCCCGTGCTTGTTTCTGCCTAGATTTGTCATTCACACGCTTGTTTCTGCCTATATTTGTCATTCACGTGCTTGTTTCTGCCTATATTTGTCATTCACATGCTTGTTTCTGCCTATATTTGTCATTCACACGCTTGTTTCTGCCTATATTTGTCATTCACTTGCTTGTTTCTGCCTAGATTTGTCATTCACGTGCGTGTTTCTGCCTATATTTATCGTTCACGTGCTTGTTTCTGCCTCGATTTTCATTCACATGCTTGTTTCTGCCTATATTTATCATTCACGTGCTTATTTCTTCCTAGATTTGTCATTCATGTGCTTGTTTCTGCCTATATTTATCATTCACGTGCTTGTTTCTGCGTATATTTGTCATTCACATGCTTGTTTCTGCCTATATTTGCCATTCACGTGCTTGTTTCTGCCAATATTTGTCATTCACACGCTTGTTTCTGTCTATATTTATCATTCACATGCTAGTTTCTGCCTATATTTGTCATTCACGTGCTTGTTTCTGCCTATATTTGTCATTCACATGCTTGTTTCTTCCTATATTTGTCACACACGCTTGTTTCTGCCTATATTTGTCATTCACTTGCTTGTCTCTGCCTAGATTTGTCATTCACATCTTTATTTTGACTCGTAGTGACAGTTTTACTTTTCTATATAAGCGTAGTTGTTGACCAATACCTATTAGGCGTGTGCGACTATTACTTTGAGTAATCACGATCGATTATTTAAGATTAATCGTGAGAACGCGATTAATCAGCTTGCTAACAAATTACCCCGACATAACTCTAAAAAGCGTATCACTGACAATAGCTGGAATAGTGTTGCGCCAGTCATTTCACTGATACATTTTCAAGAATAATCTTCTCTTGGTCTGTCGATGGGCATATATTCACTGGACAAAATGGACATTTTCAAACGTAAATTAAAAGTTAGGCTTTGAAATATTTTATCCAGTAAAAATCTTTCGCGATTATTCGATTATATAATTTTTAATCACATCCATTCACGATTTGGAAAATAATCGCGATTTTCGACCATTATTAATACAATTTTACTCCCACTAACTGTGACTAACTAGTACCACTAACTGTCAAACATGATAATCAATGTGCAGTCGATTGGGAATGTATTCCTCATCGCGTCGCAGATTGCTACAATAGGTGTCTAATTGAGGGTGTCTATTTATCCTACATTAACGTCGCTTTGTTGATTAATTTACGGGAGTTGCTGATCCACCATATTATTTATCGACAAGCGGTCCACAATTTTAGTAACGATCACAGGGCTACATTGCGCATAGTGGCTATGACCCTCTCAAAGGCAGATTGCGTATAGTGGCTATGACCCTCTCAAAGGCAGATTGCGTATAGTGGCTATGACCCTCTCAAAGGCAGATTGTGTACAGTGGCTATGTCCCTCTCAAAGGCAGATTGCGTATAGAGGCTATGTCCCTCTCAAAGGCAGATTGCGCATAGTGGCTATGACCCTCTCAAAGGCAGATTGTGTATAGTGGCTATGCCCCTCTCAAAGGCAGATTGCGTATAGAGGCTATGTCCCTCTCAAAGGCAGATTGCGTATAGTGGCTATGACGCTCTCAAAGGCAGATTGCGTATAGTGGCTATGACCCTCTCAAAGGCAGATTGCGTATAGTGGCTATGACGCTCTCAAAGGCAGATTGCGTATAGTGGCTATGACCCTCTGAAAGGCAGATTGCGTATAGTGGCTATGATCCTCTTAAAGGCAGATTGCGCATAGTGGCTATGGCCCTCTCAAAGGCAGATTGCGTACAGTGGCTATGACCCTCTCAAAGGCAGATTGTGTACAGTGGCTATGACCCTCTCAAAGGCAGATTGCGTACAGTGGCTATGACCCTCTCAAAGGCATATTGCGTATAGTGGCTATGATCCTCTTAAAGGCAGATTGCGCATAGTGGCTATGATCCTCTTAAAGGCAGATTGCGCATAGTGGCTATGACCCTCTCAAAGGCAGATTGCGTACAGTGGCTATGACCCTCTCAAAGGCAGATTGCGTACAGTGGCTATGACCCTCTCAAAGGCAGATTGCGTACAGTGGCTATGACCCTCTCAAAGGCAGATTGCGTACAGTGGCTATGACCCTCTCAAAGGCAGAATTTCAGTTCAGTATGTTAATCATAGTCTGCGAACTAATCTGTTGTTGTTACTAATCCTATTAGGTAGTCGAATAAAGTGTTAGATTAATATAGCCAATACAAGTTTTCTGGAATATATATGGTACATTGAACAAAAATATATATACCCTACAAAACCGAGTAGCCTAAATTCTCTTTTGGTAATAGGAAGCGAAATTGAACATACGCTAATTTATATATATAAATTAGCATATGTCAATTTCGCTTCCTATTACGAAAAGAGAATTTAGGCTACTCGTTTTTGTAGGGTATATATATTTTTGATCAGTGCGCATTAGCCCGTCATACCTGAACATGCGCAGTTACGTTTTACTGAACTGACGTCAACGGAGCTCCGGACAACTCGCCCTATAGTGAAGCATGCCCCATCTACGCTTATAAGCCAGGTGATGTCTATGGCGACACGCCAGAAATACCTCGCATTATTGCTACAGCACGGCACATGCGCAGGTTCTAGACTCCGCAAATGTGTCGTGCTGTAAAAATGATGCGCAGTATTTGTGGTTTGTCACCAAAACGTGTCCTCCATTCATACTGAAAGCTAACTCTGTTCAGGGAATCATTTTAGCGATTACATCCATGCTCAGGTTAAAGCATCACTATATGGACTAGCATCAATCCATAGGTTCGCACATCCGGGCATTGTGAAATCGACCGCCATTAAGGGCAGGGGGTGGGATGGGTGGGAGGGGTGGGGTTGGGGTGTCAAACTGATTACATGCTAAAGAGGACTGCCCATAGCAACGCATTGTTTATATTTTTAATGAAGCTCAAACTATAAAATCATGAATCTGAGAATCTGTAATATCTCCGCCCGGTATCAGAAAACATCAAATCATGAAATGACTTCACTCAAATGGTATTATAGGAAATTTGATTGCCAAAATGTACACGTATTAGCATTGCTAATGGAGAGACCCGATATGCCACTCAATTATATGGCGTCATAATCCATTACGTCACAGGTAGGTTAACGTCACAATCAATGCGTAATGAATGATATATCTAGCGCCGTCATGCACATTTAAAAGTCCGACAAACGTACGAATTGTATGCATGTCTTTGATGGATTTACTATTTAGCAAACATTTTGTTTAATATTTTGAAACTAATATGAGTGGGCGCTGTTGCTGCCATAGAAATATTCAACTGCTTACCTGTAGCGTTAGCTTGAAATTCGGATTCTGTGAATTCAGTGTTCAATGTATATGAATTGATTCCAAAACACGTAAAAATGGGCGGTGCATAGATAGAAATGGACCAATCTATTGCATGTCTTAGTACTGCATTTCTTAACATGACCTTTCAGCTTTAAGCAGAGATTATTCCATTGTCGTCCGCTCGCGCTGTTGTTTACTATTCCCATATTTTCAGCACATCGTCGTTAGCGCAAGCTGACACTCTAGGGACGTGTTTCTGGCATGGCCTTCGACATTTTGAATCTAAAGCCAATTATTAATTCATCAAATAACGATAACAGCTCCGTGATTCTCATGAGACGAGAATATAATTTCCATAGTTCAATCACATCTCCCTCAACTGTTAACACGTCAGTATACATCAGAAATTGCTTTGCATATTTCCAAAGCAAAATAAAACATTCTTGACTTAATTGGATTGGAAGCCATTGCTTCCTAAGGCAGCAATGTCTTCCAATCAATGTAAGTGAAAAATATTCAACAGAACATTTCTTACATCCTGTTCAAAACCGTACTTTCTGTTTTCGTTTTGGAAACATTTAAACTTATTTCTGAGCTAGGCTGTGTGATCTGCGCGGTAAACATGGACACGTTCCACTGGTGAACTATATTTAACGACGCCCTAGTTGTTGGTCGAACGCGTGAACCATTTTCAGGTACCGCCAGCCATGATTATTAGTGTACACGTCGTCGCCCAAGAGCCAAAGGCCTAAAGCTAGGATTCCATTAACGCGTATGCGTATCCGTATCCGTATCCGAATTATTTTTTCGCTAATCCGAGTCCGATCGCTACATGTAGCGATTTAATTCGGATACGGACAGCATTCATTGTTGGATTCCTTGAAAATGACGTTTTCATTACGTCAGTCATGGGCTTTCCCCAAATCGACACTATTATTCTGTACATGCGTTCCAATATATAAGTTGAATTCATAGTAAGCGCGCTGGAATGTGAAACTCACTGAAAGGCTGATAGACTATTTTAGAACATATTCATGCCAGTAGTAGTAGTAGTAGTAGTAGTAGTAGTAGTAGTAGTAGTAGTAGTAGTAGTAGTAGTAGTAGTAGTAGTAGTAGCAGTAGTAACATCCGCAGCGCAGAGACGACGACGGCAGCGGTTGTAGTAGTAGTAGTAGTAGTAGTAGTAGTAGTAGTAGTAGTAGTAGTAGTAGTAGTAGTAGTAGTAGTAGTAGTAGTAGTAGTAGTCCAATTGATTGAATAAAATGACTACTTTCGGATACGCATACGAATACACATACGTACAAATGGAATCACTCATTCGGATGCGCATACGCATACGCATACGGATACGCATACGCATACGCGTTAATGGGATCCTAGCTTAATGTGAATAAAGCCTCTCATTCAATCGTTCGCCGTTCGTTCGTTCGTTCGTTCGTCCGTCCGCCCGTTCGTTCGTTCTTTCATTTGTACGCTCACTCGTTCACTCACTCGCTCGCTCGCTCGCTCGCTCGCTCGCTCGCTCACTCACTCACTCACTCACTCACTCACTCACTCACATCACTCACTCACCCACCCCGACCCACCCACCCACCCACCCACCCACCCACCCACCCACCCACCCACCCACCCACCCACCCACCCCACCCACCCCACCCACCCACCCAACATCGTCGTGTCGT